>JADRCD010224269.1:17913-29296 GCA_019843815.1 Montemys delectorum | reverse complement strand
AGATAGATAGATAGATAGATAGATAGATAGATAGATAGATAGATAGAAAGAAGGAAAGATAGATAGACAGACAGAGATGCAAAGAGAGACAGAGATAGAGACAGAGTCAGAGAATGAGGCTCTATCTTCTCCAGGGATGAACTCCCTGTTAGATTAGCCAGTCTCAAGAGGTAAGCCCTAAACACATATGAGCAACATTAAATGATCTCAACAGGTTGCCTTTATAAGCATCTAGGTGTGCGTTTATAATAATTATAATTAAAGAATAAGAGGCTGTGAATTTGAGGAGCAGAGGGAACATGGAAGGAAACAGAAGAAGGAGAAGGAGTAGGGGGAGGAGGATGTAGATACAGGTCCCATATATAAAATTCTCAAAATACAAATATAAGAAATATGAATTTAAACAGTAAGAAATGTAGGGTCCGTAGGACGGGGAGGGGGTATGAAGTGCTGACTTCTGGACACACCATTGCTGTTACTCTCACAGCAGCCAAGGTCACCTGCAAGATACCTGCACAAGACCAAGCTGGTCTTGGCACTGATCGGGGAGGGTTGTCAAAACCCCACCCGTGGCAGGGAGTGGGGAGCCCATTTTTTGAGGGGTATAGCCATTGATAAATTGCCTGTGCCTCAGAGGACGGCCCTATATTGTGCACAGATAGATAGTTCTAATTGGACACAAGGGGTTGTTAATAATAATGATAATTATAATATTAATGAAGTGATGATGGAGTTTAGAGGGAAGTGAGACAGGGAGTTCTGCAGGCTTGGAAGGACTTAATGGGGTCACGATGGATATGATCAAAATACGTTGTGTTCATGTGTAATTATCAAAGACTAAATACCAGTCATTTTTTAAATTCTTACGTTTTATGTATGGAAGGGAGGCTCTTGGTCCTGTGAAGACTTGATACCCCAGTGTAGAGGAATGCTAGAGTGGTGAGGTGGGAGTGAGTAGGTGGGTGGGGGAGCACCCTCATAGAGGCAGGGTAAGGGGGAATAGGATTGGGGGTTTGCAGAGGGGAAACGTGGAAAGGGGATAACATTTGAAATATAAATAAAATATCCAATTAAAAAAAAGACTGTTAAAAACATACTCTTCCTCACTCCTTTCTTATTCTATGGATTCATGCTTTACCCACACATTGCCTCACACTGGATTTTCACAGTGTTTGTTTTTGGGATCCTTCCGTATTAATCATTACAGTTGATTGTGTTCTGTTTTCACAACGGCCTTCAATACCATTGCATTGTGTGATTTTGTCACCACTCATTTAATCCATATTCTATTTATAGGGCCTCAGGAGTTTATTAGTTCTTATTCAGCAATGTTGTACCGAAAGGCCTTGGACACCAAGGGGCAGCTGCTTGTTTCTCTGGAGGCCTGGGTGCAAACATTTGAGGCTTTGGAAGCAGGTAGTCTGTCACATAGCCCAACTCTACTATTGCAGGATAGTACAAGTCTGTGTGAGCAAATGGGCATGGTTATGTCCTAGTTATGGTTGCTATGGCTGTGATGAACTAAAAGCAACCTGAGAAGGAAAGGGTTTATTCAGCTTACATTTCCACAGCACAGTTCACCATTAAACAAAGTCAGGATAGGAACTCAAACAGGGCAAGACCTGGAAGCAGGAGCTGACGCAGAGGCCATGGAGGAGTGCTGCTCACTGGCTTGCTGCTTATGCTTTTCTCAGCCTGCTTTCTTGGAGAATCCAGGATCACCTACCCAAGGTGGCCCCACCCACAATGGGCTGGGCCCTCCCACACCAAGCACTAATTAAGAAAATGCCCTACATGCTTTCCTACCTATAGCCAGACATTATGGAGGCATTTTTCTCCATTGAGATTCCCTCCTCTTTAGATGACTCTAGCTTGTTGATATAAAATTAGCCAGTCTGGCTTGCTTTTCAATAACTCTCACTTTACAAAACTGGTCTTGGGTTTGATTTGTCATTTACTAATGCCTGACTGCCTGACAGGACAGACATCTTTGTACATATAAGATCCTATTTATTAGATAAATTCTGAGTGAGTCTGTCATTCATATATATATATGTATATAACCAACTTGCCTTTTTCCAAGATTGAACTAGCCACCATTCCCAATGTATGGAATGTGTGTGAATCAACACTTCATCAGTACAACTTGACCACAAAGTGTCATCTTTTACTAGTTTTATAGGTATCTCAATACCCTTTTTAGTTTCAGTTTGCTTGCTTTAAATGAATGTAAGCAAACATGAGAGATATTTGTTTTGCATTGGTTTATTGACCCTTTACCCTCTTTGTGAAGATTTTTGTATTATAGGAAGACATGTGCTTTTTGTGATTTGTGGATGGATTTTTTTAGTATATCATATTTTATTTGCAATGTATTTGACCAATGAAATGTTTTTAGTTTCTATGTGGTAGTTTGAATGAGAATGGACCCCACAGACTCATATGGTTACACACTTGGTCCCAGATGGTAGAACTGTTTAGGAAGGATTAGGAGGTGTGGCCTTGTTGTTGGAGGTATGTTGGAGGGAGGGATCTGATGTTTCAAAAGGCTGGCATCATTCCCAGTATGTCTTTCTCTTCCTTTTGCTTGCACATCAGAATGTGAGCTCACAGCTAGCTATTTTCGCTACTGTGCCTTTGCTCCTCCATCATGGAGCAGTTGAAATAATATGTCCAATTGAGTGATTTCTATTATAAGTTGTCTTGGTCACGGAATTTTGCCACAGGAGTAGGACAAAAACTAAGAAATTCTATAAGCACATTAATGAGTCTGTTCTAAAAATCTTGGAGTCTAATTTGTGTTGGCCAATTACTCCTGAGCATGGAGCGTGCCAAGGAGTGTGGTAGATGTACCCAGTGTCACTCTATTGAAGATACCAGGAAGTATCGATTGTGAACAACTTCATGACTGGGAGTAGGACTTTGGATTGACTTCTCCTTCACAGCACTGAGATTCCGTTTGTCATGAGCTCGTACAGGTCTTATGTATGTGTCACAGTCTCTGTGAGTTCATATGTGTACAGGCCCCATTGTATCTTACAAACCTTCGGCCCTCTCTTCTGTATAAATTCTTGAGCTTTGGGGGAAGGGGTACAATAAAGACATCCTTTTTATGGCTGAGCACTCCAGAGTCTCACTCTCTGCAGGTTGTGAATTGCTATGTTATTATCTCCCACAAGAAACAGCTTCTCTGATGAATGTTGAGCGATGAGCTCATCTATGGGTACAGCAGTGTGCATTGCTACGTTCATTTGGCAAAATAAATAATGGTAAGTTTTCTCCTAGAGCCCACAGGCAGTCTAATCTTAGGTGCTTGGCTTTATTAAAAATATCAGGTATGAGTTCATCTCATGGGGTGGGCCTTAAATCCAATTTTTAAAAGTGGTTGGTTATTTCCCTAACATATGTGTCTCTCTTATATTGGTGGACATGTTTTTTAAGCAGGTTATTATTGTAGATTTTAGGGTACATACACACACATACATATATATAGAGAGATATATATGCATACATATATACATACAGACACATACAGACACACACATACACATATACACAAACACATATACACACATACAGACACATACACATACATACAGACACATATACACACATACACATGTATACACATACAGACACATACACATACACATATACACACACATACACACAAATACACATATACACACACATACAGACACATACAAACAAACACATATACACACACATACACATATACACAAACACACACAGATAGAGACACATACACATACACACCTACACATACATACAGACACATACACATACACACACATATACATACACACATATGCATGCATATATACATACATACACATACAGACATACATACACATACACACATACACATATACACAAACACATACACACACATACACATATACAAACACATACAGACACATACACATACACATATACACACATACAGACACATACACGTATATACACACATACACATATACACAAACACACACACATACAGACATACACAGACACACCTACATACATATATACATACAGACATACACACATACATATATATACAAACTCACCCATATATATATATACATACATACACACATAACACATATAAATACATATACATATACACATGTATACATACACATGCACACATACACACATATGCATGCACATACAAACACACACATACATACATACACACATACATACACCTACATACATACATACACATGTATACACATACACATACACACATACACATACAAACACATACACATACACACATATACATACACATACACACATACAAACACATACACATATACATACACATACGAACATATACACACATACTTATACATACATACATTCATACATACATACACAAACACAGATATACATACACACACTCCCATACACATACACTCGCACACACACACATACATACATATATACAGATATACATATGTACACACATACATACACATATGCACACACTTACATAAACATACACACACATACATACACATACACACACACATACATTGTTTTCTCACCTTATTACTGACACATGTGCTCATCTGCGCTCATTGCTACTCTACTGATAAGAACCTGACGTTGTAAACTGCCAAGGTGCCCATCAACTGACAATGGACAATGAAAATGTGATACACTCACCTAATGGGATAGCATTGGACAATTAAGAGAAATGAAAATCCCAGGTAAATGGGTAGAGCTAGAAACAATCATCCTGGGTGAGGTAACCCAGACCCTGAAGGACTTTTTTTGTGTGTGTGAGTTTTGTCTTTTTTGTAGATACTAGCTTTTACACTTTAGACTTATGAGTTCCATTTAGAAACTCTGGAGTTTAAGTAGAGCAGAAGGAAGGGATCTTAAAGGAAGTGGGCATAGAACATAAAGAGATAACGGGAAACTAGAAGAGGAGAATAAAAAGGGGTGAGGGATGGGGCCAGGGTAGATTAGGGAATAAGAGAGGGACAGTAAAAGCCTTTGACACACTACTATTGAAGCTTCTTAAATATATACATAAATGAAAGGAATAAAAATGGAAGTACTATATAAAATAGGAGGCAATACTCTGATTGGACGTCATATGCTACCAAATAAAAACACAGCACCAGGAATAGGCTACATCTTTTTGAGTTATTGACCAAAAGGGTCCCATAGCCTTCCCTGAGCACTATAAGCCATTGCCAGGGCTTGGTTAACCCTACAACTTGATGGTATTACTGGAGACACCACGTGCGTATGGGACAGAACATGGAGAAACCGAGCTGGCAGTCAACAGGAAACTGCACCCCCGCTGGCTAGCGTTTGTGTTTGTTTGTTTGTTCTGTGTGTCTCAGTGATTTTTGCTTTGATCTTTAATTACATCTTTCTAAGCAGCTTTAACCTTAGCGTTGCTTGTCATTTTCACTATTGACCAGAAGGGGGCAGTCTAAGTCCAGACAATAGAGTCATAGTTACCAGTTCGATAGTGCAGTCATGAGAGTTTGCTGAAAAAAACGTGTGCAGAAAATAGGCAGATGGTAAAAATTACCACAAATATGTGAACCAGTGATAAGAGAGAGGTGACTTTTGACCAGCAATTTCGGTACACTAATAATAAAGCTTTTTATTTTAAATCAAATTACTGGTTAAGATTCATGGCACTATTTTTTACCAAGAGCTGGCATGTCAAAATAAACAAGGGGTGTGTGGAGGGGGAGGGGGCGGGATACTTACTACGTTTAATATTTAAATCCAGAAATTAACCCTTTATATCCTTAAAAGTTAGTTTATAAAGTGTTAGATATTAAATTCCAAAGACTAAGTGTTTTAGGAGGAATAGAATACAAAGCTTGCTTTCTTTCCGGCTTCAGGATTGGGGTCTCTGAAGCTGAGTGTTTTCCTCGGAAAGCTGGTGTGTGTTGGACCTGATGCCCACGAGGTCATCCGAGTTCTGCTTTCTTCAAAGGGAGTGGTGCCTTACAAACGGGGTTGCAGGAAGGATCCTGGAACCCATTCACCCCTGGCAGGCTCAGCAAGATTGCTGTGGAGGGCAATCTACTGGAGGCTTGATCTTGGGCTTCCAGCCTTTACAAAGGAGGGTATTGTAATTCAGCTGTTTACAAATTATCCAAATGAGATTACTTTGTTATAGTACCAGGAATAGGCTGTAACATTCCAACTAAGACTCAACACATCCGAATCTCCATCCCCAACTCTTAGAAACACACCAAGGTATTGAAATGTTCTTTTACTGAATCACTTTCCTCAAGACACGGGCTCATCAGAAATGTCTTCCTCACCTGGAATTAATGTATAATTTTATTAGAGTTAAAAACAAAACAAAACAAAACAAAAACAAAAAAATAACCAAGGTGGTAGTGGTTCACACTTTTAATCCCAGCACTTGGGAGGCAGAGATAGGCCTAGAACTTGAGTTTGAAAATATTCTTAAATTATTTTATTAGTGAATCTGTTCTTAAATTATTTTATTATTATTTTACAAGAGGGGATCTTGATTTTTCTGACATCATCTGGTGACTGTGAAGGGATACCCCCCCAAAAAAATTCAGTAACATAACAACTTTCAATTCAAGCAATAAAACTTGGAAGTTGGTGTGTGTAATGGTTTGCCCCACAGTACACTCTTCTGTCTACACATCTTAACTTGAAATGTTCATTGCAATGAGTCATTGGTCTAGGTTGAGGCCTCTGGTTTCTGCTACACTATCAATACTGGATCCTCACTGGAACTCCTCTCAGATGTCCTGTTGTTGCCCTGTGTCATGGAGGTCCTGCATCTTTGGATCTGCAGGACTGGCCCCTGTAGCAGAATTTCTTCTCCTGTCCAATTAATTTAAATATTAATACAAGAAGCCTGTAATTGGACAGGGAAAAGGGAGGCAGAGCTAAAAATTTCAGAGTAAGGGACGGTCAAAGGAAGAGGGAGAGAAAGGAAGTTGGAGGGAGAGGGAGACAATTCAGATTCCGCATGCTTTTAAATAGCCACAGGTAGTTATGAATATCATAAAAGGATAGATAATTGGGATAACTTGTCTAATCTAGGTGGGCAGCTTGTATCATTATCAATTGGCTCTGAATTTATTGTGTGGGCATCTTGCAAATTGAGAATTTATTGATGCATAAATCTGACCGATTAATTATAAGCTTCTAGAGTTTTGTTTTTACCAGGTTACTGAGTATTGTGACAGCTAACTGCAAGGTGGGTGGTCATTGCACAGTGCTGGTGTGGTATCAACTGGCCAAGGGAACTTAACGAGTCAGATGGAGATGTTTCAGAGCTCTGGGCCAGAGAGTCTGTGAAGATGCGAACACCCCCCTGGTGCCATGTGGCCCATTGGTGCCCGGTATAGCGAGGGCTATTGCTAGTCTTTTTAATATTTCCCACAACAGGCCCCTTCATGTGTTCCGGGAAGTCATAGATAGGGTACATGTTGGGGTGGGGATGGGGCTAATTCAAAACCCTGGATCTGGGTTGGGTGGTGGCTCAGTTGGGCAGCACTTCAGCTCTCCTGCCCCTGTGCCAGCAGGGCCAGGTATCCCACTTTGCCCAGGTGAAGGACAGGGCCTGTACTCATGCCATAAGGACAACTTCTCCAGCTCTGTGCCACCTAAGGACAGGGCCTGAGTCTGGCTGCTGATTCTTGAATGCTCAAATAAACAGGTTACAATTTTAACATGCCTCTTCCCATTCTATCACACATACAGCTTGCCTTTTGTCATTTAAAATTTTGTTTGGTGATTCAAAGTTCCCCTTCAAAATGTTTTATCTATTTTACATCCCAACCACAGTTTCTCTCCCTCCTCTCTGCCCTGTTCCCTCCTCACACTTCCTCTCTCCACTTCCTCCACACACATCTAATCCTCTTTCCTTTTTCTTCAGAAAAGGGCCAGCCTTGATGAATATCAACCAACCACAGCATATCAAGTTGCAGTGAGACTAGGCGCTTCCTCTTCTGTTAAGGCTACACAAGGCAACCCAGTGGGGGTTGGGGAGAAGGGTCCCATAGGCAAGCAATAGAGTCAGAGACAGAGCCTGTTCCCACTGTTAGGAGTTCCACAAGAAGGACAGGCTATACAACTGTAATGTATGTGTGGAGGACCTAGGCCAGTCCCATGCAGGCTTCCCGTGTGGCAGTACAGTGTCTGTGAGCTCCTATGGACTCAGGTTAGTTGATCCTGTGGGTTCGCTTGTGGTGTCCTTGACCCCTCTGGCTCCTATAATCTTTCCTCCCCCTCTTCCTCAGGATTCCCCAAGCTTCGACTAACGTTTGTCTGTGGGTCTCTGCATCTGTTTCCATCAATTGCTGCCTCAAGTCTCTCTGATGAGAATTGGGCTATATGCCCATGTATGAGTATAGCAGAATATCATTGACTTCCCCCTCCGCAGCCCCCCCCCCCCCACCATTCGTGTTTAGTTCAAGCATGGGTCTAGGCTATCCAGCCTCAGGCTGCTGGCCCTCCAGGCAGTATCAGAGATGGTGTTCTCTCTCATGGGTCTTAGGCTCAGTCAATCATTCTTTGGCCATTCCCACAATTTCTGCACTTTTACCCCAGCACATCATGTAGGCAGGACAAATTGTAGACTGAAGGTCTTGTGTCTGGGTTGGTGTCCCAATCCCTCCACTGGAACTCTCACCTGGTTACAGGAGATGACCAGTTCAGGCTCCATATCCCCCATAGCTAGGAGTCTTAGCTGAGGTCACCCTCACTGATTCCTGGGAGTTTCCATTGCACAGCTTTCTAGCTCATCCCAGAGATGCCTCCTTCCATTCCAGTTGTCTTTCCCATTCCTCTCTCCCTCCATCCTCCTCACACCTGATCCCTGTTGTTCCTATCCTCACCCCTACCCCTGTCCAGTTCAGTCCCCTCTGCCCATCCACGTACGATGGATGTCTATTCTGTTTCCCCTTCTCAGTGACATTCAAGTGTCCTTCCCCTTGAGCCCTCCTTGATACTTAGCTTTTGAGGGATTGTGGATTTTAGCATCGGTAGCCTTTACTTTAAGGCTGGTATCCACGTATAATTGAATATTCTTCCTGGGTCTGGGTTACCTTACTCAGGATGATTTCCTCAAGCTCCATCCAGTTACCTGCAAAATTCATTATGTGTTTGATTTTAACAGCTGAATAGTATTCTGTGGTGTAGATGTGACACATTTTCTTTATCCATTCTTCAGTTGAGGGACATCTAGGTTGTCTCTAGTTTCTGGCTATTATGAATACAGCTGCTATGGACATAGTTGAGCAAGTGTCCTTGTTGTATGGAGGAACGTCCTTTGGGTATATGCACAGGAGTGGCATATCTGGGTCTTGAGGTAAATAGAATCCCAATTTTCTAAGAAATCTCCACATTGATTTCCAAAGATACTGAACAAGTTTGCACTCCTACCAGAATGGAAAGCTTCTCCTCACTCTACATCCTCACTAGCAGGAGCTGTCACTTGTGTCTTTGATCCTGACAGGTCTAAAATGGACTCAGAGTCTTTTGATTTGCATTTCCCTGATGGCTACGGGTGATGAATATTTTAAAAGTATTTCTTAGCTATTAGAAATTCCTCTGTCTAGAATTCTCTATGTCTGTACCCCATTTTTAGATTGAATTATTTGATTTGTTGAAGAAATACCTAATGATTATTTGGATTCCCTTGGTGGTTTTGTTTTTGTTTTTGTTTTTTTGTTTTGTTTTGTTTTTGTTGTTGTTATGTCTCCCCTTTCTTTTCTGATTTTGTTAATTTGGATATTTTCTCTCTGCCTATTAGTTTGGCTAAGGGGGGTTTGTCTATTTTGTTGGTTTTCTCAAAGAACTAGCTCTTGGTTTCATTGCTTAATTGATCATTATTTTCTTCGTTTCTAATTTACTGATTTCAGCCCAGAGCTTGACTATTTCCTGGGGTCTACTCTTCTTGAGTGTGTTTGCTTGTTTTTGTTCTAGAGCTTTCAGGTGTGCTGTTAAGTTGCTAGTAGGAGGTCTATCCAGTTTCTTTATGAAGGTATTTAGTGCTATAAACCTTCCTCCTTGCACTTCTTTCATTGTGTCCTATAAGTTGGAGTATGTTGTGCATTCATTTTCATTGAATTCTAGAAAGTCTTTAATTTCTCTCTTTATTTCCTCCTTGACCCAATGATCATTGAGTAGAGTGTTGTTCAGATGCCATAAGTTTGCAAGCTTTCCATTGTTTCTGTTGTTGTTGAAGTCCAGGTTTAACCTATGATCCTCTGTTAAGAATCTGAGGGTTATTTTTAATTTTCTTGTATCTGTTGATACTTGCTTTCTGACTAAGTATATGGCCAGTTTTGTAGAAGGATCCATGAGGTGCTGAGAAGGTATATTATTGTTTGGATGTTTGGGTGAAATGTTCTGTAGATATCTGTTAGATCCATTTGAGTCATAATACATGTTATTTCTTTAATTTGTTTAGTTTCTATCTGAATGTCCTATACATTGGTGAGAGTCAGATGCTTGAAGTCTCCCACTATCAATGTGCAGGTTTCAGTGTGTGCTTTGAGGTAATGATTTTTTTTTTTAACAAATGTAGGTGCTAGTGCATTTGGGACATATACATTCAGAGCTGACATGTCATTTTGGTAGATTTTTCCTTTGATGATTATGCATTGTCCTTCTCCATGTCTTTGATTAATTTTGGTTGAAAATCTATTTTGTTGGGTATTAAAATGGCTACACCAGCTTGCTTATTGGGTCCACTTGCTGAAAAATCTTTTTCCAGCCCTTTACTATGAAGCAATGTCTATCTTTGTTGCTGAGGTAAGTTTCTCATATGCAGCAAATGATGGTCCTGTGTTTGCATTCATTCTGTGAGCCTATGTCTTTTTAGCAGAGAATTGAGTCCATTGATGTTGAGAGATATTAATGACAAATGGTTGTTAAGTCTTGCTATTTTGATGATGTTGTTGGTTGTGTGTGTGTGTGTGTGTGTGTGTGTGTGTGTGTGTGTGTGTGTGTTTGCTTATTTGGTCTTGCTGGTGTGGAGTTATTTTTCGTGTTTTCTTGGGTGTAGTTATCTTCCTTGGGTTGGAGTTTTCTTTCTAGTATCTTCTGTAGGGCTGGCTTTATGGATAGATATTATTTAAATTTGGTTTTACCATGAAATATCTTGTTTTCTCTGTTTGTGGTAGCCTACAGTTTTGCTGGGTATAACAGTCTGGGCTGGGATCTGTTGTCTTTTAGAGTCTGCAAGACATCAATCCAGACCTTTCTAGTTTTGTGAGGAGTCTCTGTTTGTTTAATACATGCTTTGTGACTAAGTATATGTCTCTGTTGAGAAGTCAGGTGTAATTCCAATAGTCCCACCCTCATGTGTTACTCTCAGGTG
>JADRCD010224269.1:2176-17903 GCA_019843815.1 Montemys delectorum | reverse complement strand
GTTACTCTCAGGTGTAATTCCAATAGTCCCACCCTCATGTGTTACTCGGGCCCTTTTCCCTTGCAGCTTTTAATACTCTTTGTTCTCTACATTTAATATTCGGATTGTCATGTGGCTGAGAGGACTTTCTTTTCAGGTCCAATCTATTTAGTGTTCCATAAACTTCTTATCCATTTATAAGAATCTCTTCCTTTAAGTTGGGGGAATTATCGTCTATGATTTTTCTGGACATCTGAGCTGGGGATCCTCTCCTTTCTCTATTCATGTTTTTCTTAGGTATTTTCATAGAGCTCTAGATTTTCTGGATTTTTTTGTGCCCAGAACATTTTATATTTATTTTTTTTTTGCAATAAATGTGTTTATTCTATCGTATGTTCAATCCCTGAGAGTCTTCCTTCCAGTCGCTGTATTCTGTTGGTGAGGCTTGCATCTGGAGTTCATGTTTGCTTCCCTAGAGTTTGTTTTCAGAATTCCCTCAGTTAGTGTTTTCTTTATTGCTTCTATTTCCATTTTCAGGTCTTGAATAATCCTCACCTATTTTTTTCTTGGAATTCTTTAAGATATTTATTGATTGCCTTAATTGGTGTGTGTGTGTGTGTGTGTGTGTGTCTTTTCCTTGATTTCTTTGAGGATTTTTCTCCCCATTTCTTCTTTAAATGCTATTAGCTTCATAGAGTTGGTTTATTAAATTAGATATTCTATTTATTTACATTTCAAATGATATCCCCTTTCCCAGTTTCCCCTCCAAAAAAAAAATAAAATAAAACTTATTCTCTCTCCCATCCCCCTGCTCACCAACCCACTCTCTCCCACTTCCTGGCCCTGGCATTCCCCTACACTGGGGCATAGAACCTTCACAGGACCAAGGGCCTCTCCTCCCACTGATGACTGACTAGACCATCCTCTGCTATACATATGCAGCTGGAGCCGTGAGTCCCCTCATGTGTAGTCTTTGGCTGGTGGTTTAGTCCCTGGGAGCTCTGAGGGTACTGGTTAGATCATATTAGAGGGAACTCTGAGATACAGGTTCCTCCTATGGAGCTACAAACCCCTTAAGCTCCTTGGGTCCTTTCTCTAGCTCCTTCAATGGGGACCCTGTGCTCAGTCCAATGGATGGCTGTGAGCCTCTACTTCTGTATTAGTTGGGCACTGGCAGAGCCTCTCAGGAGACAGCTATATCAGACTCATAGAGTTGGGTCTTAACGTTGTTTTCTTGTGCTACAATGCACTAGAACATTCAGGTCTTGCTGTCATAGGATATCTGGGTTCTAATGAAGTCATACTGCCCTGGCTGATCTTGTGTTTTTGTACGAGGTGTTTAGGCATTTGGGTTTGGGATAACTATTCTAGGTACTTATGTCTGAATTTGTCTTTGTTGTATAAGTGTTTTGTTCCTTGGTTTCTGTTTCGTCTTTGGTCTTCTGGACTTTGTGGCCTGGATTTTTGGCAGCCTTCTTGACCTCTGATCCATTAGAGAGTCTCTGGCCAGGCTCTGGCAACTTGCTTGACCTTTGGTACAGCAAGGATTCTCTGTTCTTCTGACTGATGTAATCTGTACCTGAGCAGCTGGGATTTGCCAGAATTGGGGGCAGGGGCCTGGCCATGAGGCAAGCCATGAGGTGGGACTATGGAGGTCATAGAATGGGTCTTGGGAACTGAATCTAGGAAGTGGTGCAGCTTGGCTGGCAGGCAGTTAACTCTTCTTGACTGATGTGGCCTACACCTGAGCTGCTGAGTCAAAGTTCTTAACTCAGCCCTAGTTGACAATCTTCTGAAACAGTGCCTTCTTCATGCTGTTTAAGTCTTCCTTCCCCTTGTGCTCAAAAAGCTACTGCCTATAGCGTCCATTAATACTGTTTTGTTCTTTTGTGAGTCTTTACTACATTTGTAGATATTTTTAAAACATGTTTATTTTATGTATAAGCATGTTCTCTCTGCATATACACCTGAGTGCCAGAAGTGGGCATCACATCCCATTATAGATGGTTGTGAGCCACCATATGGTGGCTGGGAATTGAAGTCAAGACCCCTGGAAGACCACCCAGTGCTTGTAACCGCTGAGCCATCTCTCCATCCCCATTTGTAGATTTAAAAAAAAAAAAAAACATGATCTGTATTAGTTGTTTGGCTGCTGTGACAAAATATCTAACCAAAGCCAATCATTTTGGCTCACAGTTCAGGGCACTGTTCCTCATGGCAGAAAAGATGTAGCTACAGCAGTTTGAGAGAACTACTCACACGGTCTGCAGTCAGGTATAGAGAGGAATGTTAGTGCTCAGTGCACATTCTCTTTTGTTCAGGAGCCTAGTCCCCAGAATGATACTGCCCACAGTTAAGATGGGTCTTCCAACTTCATTGGCCTCATTATTCATAGTCCCTCTCAGATATGTCCAGATGCAAAGCTAATCTGGGAATTCACTTACAGGTACAAGAAAAGGCTGTCTTCTAGGAAACCCTCCCAAATGTGTAAGATCTCTAATCCCTAGTACCACAGAATTTGGCAGTACGGACTTTAGAGATAATTAAAGTTGAGTGACACAGTGAGTTAGTCAGAATCCAGCCTCTGTCCGTGTAAAATTGAATAAGATTAGAACAATGGGCATGTGTGCATTAGAGGGCCACCAGGTAGGAAACACAGCGAAAAGTCATACCCAAATTAAAAGGAGAGGTATCTGAAGAGACAAACAGCCAACAACTTTGACCTTGGATTGTCATTGCCCAGAAGTGAAAGAATAATAGCTAAAATATCCAGAGTGTGGTATGTTGGTGGCTACAGCACACTGGAAGTTAAAAGCTTTGATGTGTGTGAAACGCCGACTCTTCCTGTTGGTCTTAGATACATAAGGAACTGGAAACAGGGTAAGAAGCTTGATGTGTGTTCCTGCCTTCTCCTGTCTCCTTTGCTACCTTAGCTTTTGAATTAGATTCTTATTCAACTATGGATGTTGACACTGATTCATGCAAGAAACATTCAAAATTTATAGGAGTAGATGTAGTATTCAATAGATTGTCAACTGCCAGCTTCAATGTCCTCCCCCAGATTGCCAAACCGGCACTTAGAAGTCACTAGGCTAGCATTTGTCCTAAATCTAAAGAAGTCTCTGTGGACCTTGACCTTTCCTCTGCGTCCCCTTCTCCTTCAGAATTCTAGGGGCAATAAGTAGGGTGGATGATCCTCTCGGGGAGAAAACCTAAAGCCACGGAGGCAACAGCATCTTTCTCATTACCTAATGAGGTCTACTGAGCTACTGCTGATTAACTAGATCTCTGATCAAAACTATCTGATGATGCATTCCTCGACTTCTCTCCTTCCCATCCGTGTAACACTGAACCTCTTGTTAGAGCTTCAGAGGCAGGACAAAGGACATTTGAGTCCCTGGTCCTCCCCAATATTAAATATTTATTATTTAATAATAAATTCCTTCCTGCTTCCCCATGATTCTTTCTGTTTGGTTTCTACAAGGAATAGTCACTTCTATCGGGATTCCCTTCTCCCAGTACTTCTTCTAATCTGGCTCCCTTGACCTACGAATCTCAAGGTGGGATGAAATGCAGTTCTTTTGTTGATTCTACTCTCTAGTAACGTGTACTGAGGTCTTATTCCTCACTAATGTAGCTCATCTTCTAACACACAAAAGTTCTCTCTAGATGAGATCTACCATTCTTTTCATTATTCTGTCCCTTTGGTAAACTTGCCTAATTAACTTAGCAGCTTACTTGCAGCAAACTCATTATAAGGCCCAACAGCTGCAGAAGAAAGATTATTCTTTCTTCCTTCTTGCTTAAAGGTTATTTTGCTATTTTTGATCTCTTGAAAGATGATAGAAGTCAGTCAGCTTCTCACCCAAAGCCCCATTGGGCTTTGGGCACTAAAATCTCCATCCAGAGCATAGATTGACAGAGGAATACTTTGAGATTTCTTACCAGTGGAAAGTAACTTTGTTGTTATGTGGCCTACAGTTTCCATTCCGTCCACACGATGGCATTACCATAAAGAAAATCACTCTTTCCCAGTTGGCAAGCACTCAGCATGGATATTTTATTAAATGCCTGTATATTTTTGGTAGAATTGAATTTCACACGGGATGTTCAACAGTCTAGTAAATACTATAGTATCCTTAGAAAAATATGTAACGGTGTACAAAACAAAATTGAAATTTCAAAAAATCTCGTTAACTCTTCTTTCAGTCTTTTTATTGTAACACACACACACACACACACACACACACACACACAGACACCCACACACAATTAGAGCAAAACTCTCTCTGGGAAAGTAAGGTGGTCTTCTCCAAGCAGCAGACCGTCTCATCCAATGGCTTCCCACAGGCTGAGGAGCAAAGGTCATAGCCAAGTTTGTGAATAAAGCAGAGGGGTTGTGTCATTCTGCTTCTCTGCTTCCAGCCCCGCCTCCCTCTTATTCCAACCTGGGATAATCTTGGGTTAAAGTCTCCTGTGCTTTGTGAGGAACATGCCCGGGCTTGCATTGAGATAAAGCACCAAAAGGGAGAGTGTCTTGCCTGTCTACTCTGAAGTGCTAAGGAAGCTCCCTTGCATAGTGTTGGGAGTAGCTAAGGTGAAAGTCTTTTTAACTCAGACTAGATTTACCTATGTTTGGTAGTGGTCTGGAGGAAACCCATTTACTCTTATTAATGTGGAATTCTACATGTTGTTCTTTCCCACTTGGCACAGATTCAGCATTGGTATTTTATTAAAGGCCTGTGTATTTTTGGAAGTCAGAACTCCAATGCAAAGCAACTGCCTACATACTGTGTTAACTGAGACAATGGGCCAGGCGTGGAGTTCACAAAACTTCGTGGTTCTATGAAAAACGTATTGATAATCGCTATTTAAATTGTCTAGGATCCAATTTCTTCACCTCTAAGAGGGGAAAGATATAGACTAGACTATGTCACTTCAAAGCATGTCCGCAGGAAACTAGAATACGTCACCTTCCATATACTGCTGAGTCAGGATAAGTTTGAACTGAATTAAAAGATAGGTAGGCATAGAAACTCTGAAAGTGGCACACTGCTCTTTTGTAAGGAAAAAAAAATCACATTTATTAAAAGAAGTCTCAAATCCTAAGAAAGTCTCTTGAACCAGACAAAGAGAATGATTCTAAGTAACAATCTTATCAGTGAAAAAACAGTAACCAACGCCTTCCTGATTTACTCCCTTGTTCCTGATTGTCTTCGTTTCCCGTCTTTTCCCCACACTCTTGTTTTGGCTTTTGATAGCATTCAAACCTCAATTCTAAGCCTTGTTGGAGGGTACTCATTTCGTTGTGAATGGATAAACTTGTGTTTCTGCAGTTTAATCTGTCCTGCTGGAGGAACCACAGCAATAGTTTAAAATGGTAGAAGGAAAATGATTTTCCCTCCCCTAATACAGCAGTATTTCTCATTCAGGACTGTATTAAGATGACATAGACATTTCAGAATAGCTACCAGTGTTCAATACAGTACAGTACTCCCTAAGCGCTGGTACCATTGCTGTTGGAACAGGGAAGGGGGGTAATTCTCTGAGCTGTTAGAACTAAATGGTAAAATCGAGCTTGTTGACAGCCACACTTTAGCTCAGCAATCTGAATCACCTATTTGGAACACGAGGTCATAGATGACTTCGATTGTAAAATCATAATTAGCAACAGAACACTTTCAGCATTACTGTCGAAGCCCATATTGTTGCGAACGAACCTCGGCCCTCTTAGACCCGTTAATCGTTTCTCTGAAAAATTCCACAGGATGGCGATCTTGCTTAGACTTGACGCTTAAACCTCCGGGCGTCAAGCCCTCTCTCCTCTCCAAGGTTAAGAGCCTGGCCTCTGACCGGGGTCACTTTATCAGGCGATGGGAAGAGGCTGCAGGGAGCTCAGACACTCCTACGCCACAGCAGGTCACCCGGATCTACGACCCGGATTGCGGCTCGTTCCCTAGCTGCTATGTTTCTGCGTGGTACCGGGTTCCGCGGGGCCAGCCACTGAGCCTCCCGGTCCATGGGGTCCCGTAAAGGAGCCCGCGGTGGCGGCGGAGGTTCCCAAGCTCTCTGGGTCTCCGGGTGCCGCCCCGCGAGGCTAGCAGGCTGACACCAAGTGGGGTTGCACAGCGGTCAGGAGGGCGGTGCCAACCCTGAGGCTCCCGGGGCTGCTACCCCGCATCCCGGCCCGGCCAGGACCCAGACAGGGAGTCCGCCCTTGGGTTTCTGTTTTCCACGTCCAAAGTCAGGGCAAGCGACGAACTGGGGGCGCTTTGCGTACCGCCGCCCCCAGGTTAGGTCGAAGCCCACGACAGCCACGCGGCCACTCCGCACCTATCCACGGCGCGCACTCTAGGGGCGGTGGGTGGAGAGCTCTCCGTGACGTCACGAGGCCACGCCCACCCGCCGGCGCGTATTTAAGGCTTCGCTGCTCGCTCTCGCTCTCACAAGCGGAGCGGAACCTCAGACTCGAGAGTAGGGAGAGGGACTGGGGCTCGAGGGACAGGGCTAGAGCGGACGCGTGTCCGCGCCTCCGAGGTGGCAGTAGGCAGGATCGGGTAGCGAGGTAACGATGGAGCTCTTGCGGACTATCACCTACCAGCCGGCCGCCGGCACCAAGATGTGCGAGCAGGCTCTGGGCAAAGCTTGCGGCGGGGACTCAAAGAAGAAGCGACCGCAGCAGCCTTCTGAAGACGGGCAGCCCCAAGCCCAGGTGACCCCGGCGGCCCCGCACCACCATCACCACCATTCCCACTCGGGACCCGAGATCTCGCGGATTATAGTCGACCCCACGACGGGGAAGCGCTACTGCCGGGGCAAAGTGCTGGGCAAGGTGAGGAACCGCGGACGTCAGGCTGCGGGGACGTCCGCGGGGCGGGAGGGCGGGCTGCCCGGGCAAGCTGAGCGAGCAGGGACCCAAGCGCCCGCTCTTCTCGCTCCTTCAGCTGTTTGGTTCCCTGAGCGACGTGGGTCCCTCCTGGGCTTGTGTGCGCCGACAGCGCTGGGTTTGCATCCTCAGCCTGTTTTCCTCCCGAGTCAAGGAAAGAGGATTGAAGGCATTCTACCTTGGCCCCGGGCTCTCACTACCTGATCCCCGGGGAGCTAGCCTGTCAAATTTCTTCAGAGGGCATTTTTCCCCTCTTTCCCCCTTCCACTCCCTTCTCCTTAGAGTTCTTTGTAAAGGGGAAACGAGAAAACTGGACTGGTTTCCAGGAATGTGTTTCCCTTCCTGAAAAACCATTTTACAAAGCAGATTGTATCTCTCTGCCTACCCTCTGTTCCTCAAATTTTGCTTCCTGCCCCTATTTATGTATTCATTTATTTTAAACGTTGGCCCTTCATATATTTATATGTATATATATAAATGTATATACATACATACATTTGCCATGCTCAATTCCATCTCGGCTTTGTTTCCTTTCAGGGTGGATTTGCGAAGTGTTACGAAATGACAGATCTGACCAACAACAAAGTCTACGCTGCAAAAATTATTCCTCACAGCAGAGTAGCTAAACCTCATCAAAGGGAAAAGGTGTGTATGACTATTGAGTAAAGTATTTTCTTTGTGTGCAGGGATGGCCCTACCCTGTTAGAAAAAAACGTCTTCTGCATGTGTAAGCACGGCCTTTCGAGACTCGGTGAGAGCCTAAGAAGCCTTATCTTGCTTTTTTTTTTTTTCCCTTTTTTAGATCGAAAAAAAAATAGAGCTTCACAGAATCCTGCACCATAAGCATGTGGTGCAGTTTTACCATTACTTTGAAGACAAAGAAAACATTTACATTCTCTTGGAATACTGCAGTAGAAGGGTAAGTGTTAACTCCTGGGTCAGCTCGCTTGCTAACAGAAAGCTCGACTGGTGTTTGGATTACGTTTTATCATCAGTTTTAGCCGTGACAGTTAATTATTCTCCCACCATGTGTGGCTACATCACTAGTCCGGCAAGGGGAAGCCCGATCTAGGTAACTTTATTTGACCAATTCTCCTTTCTCCCCTTCTCTTCCTAGTCCATGGCTCATATCTTGAAAGCAAGAAAGGTGTTGACAGAGCCAGAAGTCCGATACTACCTCAGGCAGATTGTGTCAGGACTCAAGTATCTTCACGAACAAGAAATCTTGCACAGGGATCTGAAGCTAGGTAAGCCTTCGACTGCAGCTGCTGGGGGAGGGGCTAGAGAGGGGGAGCTTTTCCCTGTCTCTACCCTTTTTAGTAGGGATCTAGCTTTTTGAATTGTTGCCTTCAGTGGAGGATACTGGCCTCCAAATGTGAACCTTTCCAAGGGAGTTCATATTTCTTTTTGTTTATCTTCTAGGGAACTTTTTTATTAATGAAGCCATGGAACTGAAGGTTGGAGACTTTGGTTTGGCAGCCAGACTGGAACCACTGGAACATAGAAGGAGGTGAGAGTCATGTTCTTCCTGGGTTTTGTGGAGACCAAATACACCTCTGTTATTAGTTCATAGAAAGTTAGCTCACACAATCTGCAAACCACAGCAGTGTTACTAAAAGGAAACCAATGTCCACTCTGAGTTACACCTCTAAATTGACTATTAAGGTAACCAATAAAATAAATGTTTAAGTTTACTTGATATACACACACACATGTACACATACACATACACTATCTGGTCTCATTTGGTTAAGATACTTGGTCATATGGGCTGAGAAAACTGTACACACATTAAAAAAATTACCAAAAGAAGTTTGGTCAAATAAAAACACTAAAAAGTAGTCAAGTAGGAAATGAGCAAAAAATTTCAAGCTTTATTTCCCATTGATTCATGCCCAGAGAAGTAAGTTTAATTAAAGTCATAGTTCCTAATGAGATCTTGCTATATTCTGCCTTCTCAGAACCATATGTGGAACCCCAAATTATCTCTCCCCTGAAGTCCTCAACAAACAAGGACATGGCTGTGAATCAGACATCTGGGCCTTAGGCTGTGTAATGTAAGTAAATGCATAAGAATGTCGAAAAAAAAAATAAAAGAAAAAGAAAAGAAAATGAAATGAAGTTGACTCAGTCATAATGCTCAAAAGGAGTTCCTTCTTGACCATTTCTGAAGATGTGCTTCTGTGTACCCAGGTATACGATGCTGCTGGGACGACCGCCATTCGAAACCACCAATCTGAAAGAAACGTACAGGTGCATAAGGGAAGCAAGGTATACAATGCCATCTTCATTGCTGGCTCCTGCTAAGCACTTGATAGCTAGCATGCTGTCCAAAAATCCAGAGGACCGCCCCAGTTTGGATGACATCATTCGGCATGATTTCTTCCTGCAGGTCAGTGCTCTTTAACCTTTCTTTACAATTGTGTGTCATTGCCCTGATTGCTGGAATGGTTTCTGATGATCTCTTCTGGTTCCACAGGGCTTCACTCCGGACAGACTCTCTTCTAGCTGTTGCCATACAGTTCCAGACTTCCATTTGTCAAGCCCAGCTAAGAATTTCTTTAAGAAAGCCGCCGCCGCTCTTTTTGGTGGCAAAAAAGACAAAGCAAGATACAACGACACACACAGTAAGTTTCCCTATCCAAGATGTCCCCTGAGTTTGATGACTGTGCTGAGACTTTACCTTTAGTGTAACTTTGTATACTGCTGACCTTCGACACTAATAGCAGTGTAAATTTTTGACTAGAATGGATTGATAGCTTTGGTTTACCCGAACACTGAAGTGTGTGATGCCTGCATAGTTGCAGCTGAAGCCAATGATGACATGGTGCTAACTCTGTTCCACCTTTCTTGAGATAAATTAACATGCGCAACTCTTTCCCTCGATTTACAGATAAAGTATCTAAGGAAGATGAAGACATTTACAAGCTTCGGCATGATTTGAAGAAGGCATCGATAACCCAGCAACCCAGCAAACACAGAACAGATGAGGTATGTCGGGGAAGGCACATAACGAAAAGGCCATTTCCATTCTTGAGTAACCAGCATTTTGATGATTATCGGGGCTAAGGCAATGCTTCCAGTCAGGGTCCTGCAGCAGATTTCTCTGGCTTATATCCATTGCTCTTTGATAAGCTTTTCCAGTAATTATCATAATCTTAGTTTAACCTGAAACTTCAAATGTAAATAGACCTAGCCCCTTGGCTCATTGTATGGCTCTTCTCTCCCTTTAAAGGAGCTCCAGCCGCCTCCCACTACCGTTGCCAGATCTGGAACATCCGCAGTGGAAAACAAACAGCAGATCGGGGATGCAATTCGGATGATCGTTAGAGGGACGCTTGGCAGCTGCAGCAGCAGCAGTGAATGTAAGTGCTCGAAACCATATTTTAAATAAACTGAAAGACTAGTGCTGAGGTACCCGAATCAGTTTAACATAGAAATAAAATTATAGAATTAGAGAAAAGGCAATGAGTAACCATGATTTGTATTTCTCTGTCTTTCCAATTTGAGGAGGGAAACAGCATTTCCTGATCCCAGGGTTTAATCGTAAACAATGTTGTTATTTCCGTTTCTGTGACTCTGCAGGCCTTGAAGATAGCACCATGGGAAGTGTTGCAGACACAGTGGCAAGAGTCCTTCGAGGATGTCTAGAAAACATGCCTGAAGCTGATTGTATCCCCAAAGAGCAGTTGAGCACGTCCTTTCAGTGGGTCACCAAATGGGTCGACTACTCCAACAAATATGGCTTTGGGTACCAGCTCTCAGACCACACTGTTGGAGTCCTTTTCAACAACGGCGCTCACATGAGCCTCCTTCCAGACAAAAAGTAAGTGTGTCTGATTAACGCAATCTACCAGTTCTCTGCTATTGGGCTAATGAAATCTGGAAACAGTGATGAATTGCTTCTAATCTTTCTTTTCTCTCCTTCCTGATTTCTAGAACAGTTCACTATTATGCGGAACTTGGCCAATGCTCTGTTTTCCCAGCAACAGATGCCCCTGAACAATTTATTAGTCAAGTGACGGTGCTGAAATACTTTTCTCATTACATGGAGGAGAACCTCATGGATGTAAGTACCATGTCTTTTAGAGCAGAGATATGTGATGCAGTCTAGATCCAGTAGCATCTGCCTCCCTTTGAAGTCAGCTTAGTTTAGAGTCTCATGCCTTATCTTAGATGCAGTGCAGACTCAGAATCTCTTTGAGGCAGAGCCAGGAATTTTGAGGCCATTCTGAGGGGAGGCACTGTGTAATGTCCACACGATACAGTTTCAGAGGCATTAACCCTCTCTCCTGATTTCTTTCAGGGTGGCGATCTCCCTAGTGTGACTGACATTAGAAGACCTCGGCTCTACCTCCTTCAGTGGTTAAAGTCTGATAAAGCCTTAATGATGCTCTTCAATGATGGCACATTTCAGGTAACTGAGCCTTCTATGGACCTATATGTTTAGGTCCTGAAATCTTTTTCTACCTAGCTGCTTTGCTTTTTTTTTTTTTTTTTTTTTGGCAGAACCTTTATTACTTCTCATTTAGCAAGTTCTAATGTCTATGTTTATTTTTTTTCTAAAGGTGAATTTCTACCATGATCATACAAAAATAATCATCTGTAACCAGAATGAAGAATACCTTCTCACATACATCAACGAGGACAGGATATCTACAACTTTCAGACTGACGACTCTGTTGATGTCTGGCTGTTCGTTAGAGTTAAAAAATCGAATGGAATATGCCCTGAACATGCTCTTACAGAGATGTAACTAACTGAACACTTCTTGAGCAGACCTCATGGGACTCTTTTCTACTGTGAGATCAACAGGGAAGCCAGCGGAGGGGTACAGAACATATTAAAGAGATCAGACAGGTGGTGGTACGAATACAATCCCACTGTGGCCTGCTGGACTGCTGGAACCAGACCAGCCTAAGGTGTACAGTTGACTGTGGACAATCTTAAGTGTGGAGCTGAGTGCAGTTTTCCCTGAGATACCTGTCTTTAAAAGGTTTATCGGACAGTTTTGGCAGAAAGATTCATTGACTCTGAAGTTCTCTCTGTGGAGAGCGTTTTTTTGTTTTTTGTTTTTTGTTTTTTTCAGTTGGAAGACTTGGAACTGTGAATATACTTCCTGAAGGGGAGGGACAAGGGAGGACGCTCCCTTGCTGTTTTAAGGCTACAATCAGAGCAGCTTTTGGCTGCTAAACTGTGAACTATGGCCATACGTAATTTTTTTTGTTGTTGTTATTTTTGAATACACTTGTGGCTGGAAAAGTGCATTCCTTGTTAATAAACTTTTTATTTATTACAGCCCCAAGAGCAGTATTTATTATCAAGATGTTCTTTTTTTTTATGTTGACCATTTTGAACTCTTGGCAATAAAGAGTATGAAACACAGACAATGGCCTCCTGTCCTTACTCCTATGCAGCACGGCGCCATTGGAGCCTTTAAGCGCTGGTTCTGACATGTCAGCACAACATTAAACACATAAACAAACTAGAAACATCTTTACATTCCCTAGTGACACTTCTAGGGAATCAGTCTTTAATGTTATAGTTATAATCATGGACTTTGTAGTGGATCTAACTTGAGAAGTATATAAAACTGTTGTCACTTTTTATAAACCCCCTCCCAAATAATTGGACTCCTGTTGAGTTCCAAACCACTTTGTTTCTAAAATAGCTCTTCAAGAATCATTTAACTAAGAGCCAAAAAGCAGAGTAACCCCATGCAAACAGACCTCTCATTACTAAGTGAGTAGGTTCGGGAGGTTTACCTTAATATGGGCAAAACTATGTGTTACAGTAAATGCATCACTGAAATGTGTTACTCAGCTTTAAGCTGCCTAAATACTACCAGTGCCCCTAGCAGTTAAGCTTCATAATTCTAGTCGTAGGAAATGCTTTGCTAATAACTCACTGTTTTCCTTCTGGTGCATGGAGATTGAAAAGATTTATGTGAACCAAGTTATGACATGGGTTCATCTTTTTAAATTACTAAGTTATTGACAAGGCAAATCTGACAAGGTTTTTCTTTCGGTGAAAGCTGTAGAAAGCTATTTATCCTGTTAACTCTGAGCATACAATGACCTACACATGGCGCTAATAAAACTTGTTGTTGTTCAACTGTAATCATACTACAAGGAAGATGTTATCCTGGGAAAGGAGAGCATTTTGCTCTAGAGTAAATGGGAGCTATATGTTCTATTTATCTAAAAATAGTTTCTGTGCCTCATACACTTAGTGAAAGCCACATTTGAGAAATTGCTATTGCTATCATGAGTCCTCAAACACCCTTTAGCATTTTGGGGTGTCTATGCACCAAAAATTTATTTTTTAATGACTTACAGTGATGGCAAGCAAGCCTAAGTAACAGGTGTATACAACTTGAATCTAATTTTATGAGCAAAGAACAACCAATACAGTTAAAATAGTGAAAAAAAATATCCTTTCCTTTTGAGTTTGACATTGGAACACCAAATCCTACTTTAAGGCTTTAGAACAGGCTTAGCCATTCTTTTAGTTACGGAGTATGTGCTATGTGATGGGATGCAGGGCCTGGCCTTGAGTGCAGTGAACCTAGGTCTCTTCTTGCCCTGCAGGGAATCTCCCAGAGGCAGACAGTGCATCAGCCTAGGCTCGAGAAGTGCTGTGATATTATGATGAAGGTGTGCACTAGGTACTGTGATAATTGAGAACAGGAATGAGGGAAGAGCCCTGATTATGGGGTAGACTCAGAAACCGCTTCTGCCAGAGGAAAAAAATCTTTATGCAGAGGTTGTAAGACGTTTGAGGGTCGAAGAGTTTGGAAAGTCAAAAGATGCCAAATAGGTTTAAGCAAGTGGAATAATAGAGAACAAGAAGTCTAAGACTGAGAGAGTTCATAGCAGAATTATGCCTATAAAACTGTGGTATGAAAAGCTAGAAGTGACAGCTAATGTATCCACGCATCTTGGCGCATTGAGGCTACATCGTGAAAACCGAGTATAAACCTACTGAGAGATATTTTTGGTTTGTTTTGGTCTTAGTTTTTTTTGTTGTTGTTGTTGTTGGGTTTTTTTGGTGTTGTTGTTGTTGTTTTATTGAGAAGTTAGCTAAGGCTGGCTTGGAACTCAATATGAAACCTATCCTGGCCTGGAACTTGGTAATAATTCTCCTGCCTCAGCCTCGTGAACGCTGGGAATGACAAGCATTTGTCACCAGGCCTGGCTTGCTGAAATTTTAAGAAAGAAAGTAATGTATATTAGATCTACAAACTTTATCCTGGCAGCATAGATGGAATGGATGAAGAACAAAATAAAGAGGGGAGAGCCCAAGCAGTGAGGAGATGAGCATTGGGATCCAGGTGAGAAAGGACCGGAGACTTAGCATAAGGAAGCCCTGGACAGGTTATTGTCCCCATCTGCCCAGTGGGGAAACATGGCTCACTGTGTGTGCCTTGACAGAAATGGAAAGGATCCTGGTAGGGACAGCATGATGCTGAGAGATGTATACTGAGTTTGAACAGTAAATCAGAGTTGCACAGAGATACAGATGTAGGTTCAAAGAGCAGTTAGATAAATGTTTGTCTCTCCAGCGTGTGATTTGGGAGTGACGAGGTATAGGATAATACTCTGGGGAATGGGAACACCCTAGAGATTGATTCCTATTGTCTACACACCCAACAACCTCTGTATTTTAAACTGCAGATGGAATCTCCAGAAAACACAAAAGTGATGGTAAGTCACGGCCATGGAGGAAGAAGAACAAAAATGTTACCAAATAACCATCACAGACACAGAGACCCTAAATGCCACAAAATATTCCCAAAATAATAGGTGCCCTTACTGAGCATATTTGATCCGAAGATGTTTTCCCACTAACTATAAAGACTCCTGGAAGGGCATAGCTGAGAAGAAAACAATCCTTAAGAAACAAAACCAGTTAGCTTTGTGAACGTTAATAACTACCTTCAGCTAAGCATAGTGTGACCATGCCAGTCTCTTGGTTATAGTTACCCAACACTCACAATGGGTGTATTTTAGGCCCCTTGACCCTTCCTGAGTTATTTCTTAGTGTAGACTCAAGTTTGCTGAGCAGGAACCATTTTCTAATAGGAAAGCTTAAAAGTCACTTCTGACCCTTCGAAAACAGCATGGTTTTCAATAAAAAGCAGTCTCTAAACATCAGTCTCTATTCAGTGCTAAGAAAGCGATTTGTACACCAGAGGGGCTCAATAAATATTCATTTTTTTCCAATTCCCTTCCTGTTTTCTGTGCACACAATGACAGGGAGCCCTGATTACCTGCAATGCAAAACAAATGACTCCTTCTTTCTTGCCTATCCTGTCTTCCTTTTCTTACGAGGCCTGGTTCAGTCAGGACAACAACAGTAATTGTGAAATGTTCAAACAGAAGGAATCTACTGGAGAGCATTGGCTTTATGCACTGGAACGTCCCACCACCTAGCAGGAGTTAAGGAGGCAACCCAGATACTAGCAGCAACTGGAAGCCATTGCTATCCCAATGGCTAGAGATATCCAGTCACAAGTGGGATTGTTCATATCTGTAGTCTTCTAGAACACACTAAGGAACATAATACAGCCATTGCCCACCAGGATTTTAAAATCATAGAACAAATAAGTGCAGATATTGCTGTGGAGGGCCTCCTAACATATTTGGGTGAGAAATAAAAACAATAAAATATTCTGGAAATTTCCTCCTTTGTTCTTCAGCTTCCAATGAAGCACATGACAGGAGTCAAGAGAGGAACGTTAGCCAGGCGGTGGTGGCGCACGCCTTTAATCCCAGCACTTGGGAGGCAGAGGCAGGCGGATTTCTGAGTTCGAGGCCAGCCTGGTCTACAGAGTGAGTTCCAGGACAGCCAGGGCTATAC
>JADRCD010224267.1:12871-26310 GCA_019843815.1 Montemys delectorum | reverse complement strand
GCGCGCATGTGTGTGTATGTGTGTGTGTGTGCATGTGCGCGCATGTGTGTGTATGTGTGTGTGCGTGTGTGCATGTGTGTGTGTATGCATATGTATATGTATTTGACTTATTATTTATGTTATATCCTTGGCATTTTGCCTGCATATGAGTCTGTATACCACTGGCTTGTCTGACTCCCACAGGGATGAGAGGAAGACACTGGATCCCTGAAAATGGAGTTAGAGATGTTCATGAGCTGCCCAGTGGGTGAAGGGAATGAAAACCAAATCTTCTGGAAAGCAGCAAGTGCTCTTAACGGATGAGCTGTCTCTCAGCCCCCAGTTCCTGGCGTTTTAAACATGACGCTCTGTGTTAAACACGAATAGGAAACCACCAACAAGAAAGTTCCCTCCCACTATGTCCTGATTTTCTTCCCCTTTCTTTGAAATAAAGCCACATTATGTAAGGGTAGTGATTCTGAGTATTCGGGGACAGTACTGTGGGGGAGTTTGCCAGAACTGGTATTTACCAGCCCTCGCTGTAAAAGAAAGCTGAGCTTTTCTGGTGCAGTAAGAGGATGTATGTGTAAGAGTCACAATGGGAACTAGATTGGAAAGTTAGAACCTGTGGAGCCACCGACAGCTTTTACAGAGATTCTCAACAAAATTTGGCCTTACTTGGAATAGTCTATGCCTAAACTGTACATAGGTTACTTTATGCATTGTATGGACATTTTCCAGCACAGACTTGATGGATCAATATATTTCTTATAAGCATACATATAGCAAAATACCACTTGGCTGCCCTCTAAGACAGCTTCCTACATAATGTGTGCTAGTTTTCTGTTGTGACCCAATTTGACAATTCACAATTGTGTGTCTACTTGAAGTACTCAGCGTGTATCACTGGTGGTTCCCTATTCTCAGAACTGTGATCCTTGGTCTAGTTGCAATGCTCAGGCAAAAGTTGGGTGTTACTGCAGGGACAATGCTCTGGGCACAAAGGACTCCTTCAGAGCTAGCCTGCAACAGGGAGTGGTGCTAGGTATTCCCTCCTCTGCCCAGTGAATGATAAGCACAGAAAGACACCAGCTGCAAGCCGCAGACTGCCTGAGATCAAAGCTCTATAATTAAGCACAATCTGTCCCTTTCAAGTTCTGAACCCTGGACAAAATGACTCTGCAGGGCTGTCACAAGAGACAGAAATCAAGCCAAATGCAAGAAGAAGGTCGAGGCAGACTCCAAGTCGGTCTCAGAGAAGGTGAGGTGAATAGGAGCTAGATCCCCAGATTCAGGGAGGATGCTGATCCAGCAGCCAATCTCTGGGGATAAGCATCCTCACGTCTACACTGTGGCTACTTTCTTCTTTTCCACAGAGAGGCTATTAGGCTAAAAGTCGATAAAATGGAGAAAGTGCTGAGTGGTCACCTCACAACATGCAGATGAAGGGGACTGGCTATTTGCCCCAAACTCCTCACGCCCTGACAACTGTCCAATGACATTCAATAAACCGAGTGTTTGTCCTCACCTCTCTGCACTCCCTCCCCCACCTCTATCCTTCCTCACTCTATCCTCTCTGACTTCCTCTGTTTCTCTCTCAACAGGAAAATAAACCTAACAGCCCCTAAGCTGTGAATCAGGAGGAGGCTTGGTGCTCCTGAGATTCTGTGAGAAAGCCGACACAGGAACCATAAAGCTGCCGTCCCGCTCTGAAGACTTATGGCTGACTACGCCAGGTCTGATTGATGTTAAGGACAGATGACAAAAGCCACTGAGTCTCCAAGAGACTCCAGTGACAATAAAAGAATAAACGCATAGGGACTGGAGGGAGGGCTCAGTGGTTCAGAGTGCCTGGGGCTTTTACAGCAGACACACAGGTTTGTCTCCCCACACTCACATCAGGTGACTCACAACTGCATGGTAGATCTGATCTGACACCTTCTCCTGGCCTCTGCAGCTCAGTGGCACATGCACTTAGGCACACACATACACATTAACACATAAAAAAACTAAAAAAAAAAAAAAATGATATTTTAGTGAAGAGAGTTGAATTCCTAGCTAACGACCTTGCATGGGTTCGTGGCATGTAAACATGACCCCAGACACCTGTGCTCTCTAGTGCTTCTTTTAAAGATGTGGGAAAGTAACCATTAATTTCATGTTGACAAGTTAGGGTCCAGTAATGAATATCTGGGAGCCATGCTTCAGGTATGTAAGCTTCCCATTGCTGCCCTGGCTCCTCTGTCATGCAGCAGCCCCCTACTAAACTTTTTTACTTATTATTTCTGAACCGATTCACAAGCCAGAAGAGATTCAGTGGTGGAACCTCTTGTAACAACAGCACATTTCAAACATACACTTTGCTTTTGAACCAGAAGATTCTGATTACTATATCAGAAATAACTGAGTTTTTAACATAAGTGATTTTCTGTTTAACTTAGAAGTAAAACATAAATAAGCGTTATTTCTGTGATATCAACTACTCATCTTGCAGCAGGAAGAATATAGATGTCTCCCCTTGAAAAGATTGAAGAAAATTTGTCTTCCCTAATTAGAAAATGCAGAACTCATTAGCAGATACACTTGGGGGGAAATATCTCTCTCTCTCTCTCTCTCTCTCTCTCTCTCTCTCTCTCTCTCTCTCTGTCTCTCTCCCTCTGTCTCTCTCTGTGTGTGTCTGTCTCTCTCTGTCTTTGTGTGTGTGTTTGTATCTCTGTCTTGCTCTGTGTTTCTCTATGCCTCTCTGTTTCTTTCTGTCTCTCTGTGTATCTCTCTCTGTCTGTATGTGTGTGTCTCTGTCTCTCTTTGACATACATAAACACCCCTCCTTAGTTCCCTCCTTCTTGTATTTTCAATTTTCTTGTATGGAGAAAAATCAGGCTGGGCTAGTGAGATGGCTCAGCAATTAAGAACACTTGCTGCTTTTGAAGAACTTCTGGGTTTGAGCTCCAGCACCTACATGATAGCTCACAACTATCTGTAATTTTAGGCTTAGGAGACCCAGTGCCTAAATCTGGTCTCTGCTGGAACTAGACATACATGTGATGCACATATATGTAGGCACCTACAAATATACATACAAGAAAAGTAAATCTTTTTTTTAAGTAAGGAGAAAATATATTTGTGTGATGAGATGAAAATTCTTCCCTATTAAAATATATTTGATTTTCATTTTTAAAAGTACTAATGTGGATTTCAATTTAATACTATCTTCTGTTGCTATGCCAAGTAGCTCATCCTGGCCGCAGATCTGGAAACACGGATGCCAACCAGCATGCATGCATCCCAGCTTCCTCCCATGATTGACACCGACCTGCACACTGGGAATCCTGATTGGGTATTAGTACTGAAAGTAACTTCCCTACTGGGAGCAGTGTCTCAGATTCTCTCAGTGTCTGAACACACACACACACACACACACACACACACACACCAGTGAACACCAGTGAGTATTCTTTACAGAAACATTACATACCCTGAAACCTTTTACATCACGCTATTCTTAAACCACTATTCTACAATTACCTATTTAAAATTCCCAGCACTGATTAAGCGGAAATGACCTCAGCTCCCCATGATCTTGCTAAACCATGTTCTCTGTGGAGCTCACACTGATGTCCCGGGCTCCAGAGCCGGGGGGGGGGGGGGAGAGCTGACGTCACTCTGGGTTAGTAATTTCTTCCTTTTTAAATCCAGTCTCAGCACCGATGTGCAACCATGACAACCCAGCGTGAGTAAGCGTCCTCCCTCAGGCTGTGACTTAAGGTCTGACTTCCATCAAGATTAAATAAGAAGAAAAGGAAGAAGGAAAACAAAGAAGGAGACTGGGTGGTGCGGAGGGTGAAGTCGTGACTCCCCCCAGCCTGAGCCCTGTCTTCTTTGCTCTTGGTCATAGATGAGTGTCCCTGTGACACTTTCTCTGATGGATACATATAGGTCACACCGTTCTCAGACACATTCTGACGTGTGCAGCCATCTGCTCTCCCCTGCTTCTGAAACAGCATCCCCATGGTCGCCCCCATCAAGGACCCTGCACTTGTACTCAGAGAAGAACAATCGACTTTGAACCCGAGGTCATTTTGCAGTGACGTATGCCTCACAAAAGCTCCCCCCTCTCATCCTGTGTCATCTTTGACCTCCAAGGAGCACCCATTATCTAGGACTTCATTCTCCACTCAAACCCTCTTTTCCTCCAGCCAGCCAAGGATGCTCTCTTGATGTCATTTAAGGTACTCTTTCATCTCTAGTGGGGTGTCCCATATTAGTTTGCCTTAAGTTATTTCTTTCCTGTGATTGCTGCTGTGGGCTCCCGCGAGCCACTTCATGTGCAACACAGGGCACAGGGAGGAGGTCTGGGACTCACAACTTGGTCATTTGTTAGTGCTCAAAGAGAGCGGCAGTCACTGTGAGGTGGCTGAAAGACAGAGCAAAGAGAAACTGGAGCGGGGTTCATGAGCAGCTCCCCCCGCCCCCCAGCCCACAGGCCCCGCTCCAGTACAAACACTTCGTTTCACTCAAGACAGTTGCTTTACTCTGTGGGTTTTCTGAGTTCTTCTCCTTTTATAGTTTGGATCTTATATACCTCCTAAATGCTCAAGTGCTGAAGGCTTGGGTCCCCCTCACCTGTGGCTACTGAGAGGCGGTGGGCCATTAAAAGCTGAACTGCAAAGAGAGGAAGTTGGGTTGCCAGGGCTGTGCTTCACCCTTGAAGTAGGAGACACTGGGGACCCATGGGGTCTCCCTGTTGTTTCTTCCTCTCTCTTCCTTTCCTCTCCTGTTCTTCCTGGGTGTCATTCGATGGCCAGTTTGAGCTGTCCCTTCCATCCTCCCTCTCTCTTCTTCCCCTCTCCTTCATCCACACCGTGATCTGTCCTTATTCACACGCATACATTGTGTGATGCTCAGACTCCAGAAGCCCAAACACAATAGCCCCACTAGGCCATGGACCAAAGCTGTAAGCCAAGGCAACCTTTTCTCTTTATCCTGTGTCTACCTCAGGTCCTTTGTCACAGAGCTGGAAAGGTGACCAATAGGGGCAAAGTGTGAGTGTGAGCAGGCATGAATTGAGCCAACTGACCAAGTGGGTCGCCTCTTATGTTGCCTCCATGGCGCTAAAACCCATAAATCACACAGAGTGACATGTTTCCATTGAGCACGCAGAGTATTGGGCCTTGCCAAACATATCAAGGGAGTTTGTTTTTGCCAGGAAGGCTGGTGGCTACCGCCGTGACTCACCCCTTTAAAACCCCAGCTGTCTATTTTCATAGTCTGTAGGCCACTAACCTGCCAACCTTGTAGTTTACACCGCTGGAGAACAAGCCGACACCTCTCCTCTGCAGGCTGACCCTTCTTCTCACCCAGAAGAACAGAAGCCAGTGGCTCGTATCTGTTGGGGAACAACATAAGAATAAATGATCATCCGGTGGATGATGATGAGATTCAACAGGGCTGGCTGATCATACCACTTCTGAGAGTCTTTTATTTTATCTGAAAAGCCTTAAATATCTCATCGACTAGGTACATACCAGTCAAGTGTGAATAACCCCTACCTTCTACTGGAAAAATTATACTTAAAATGAATTAACTGTACTTTCAACTTGTACGTAGCACTGTCACACCATGACACAAACCCCTTATTCACAGAAAATTGGAAGAGAATAAAATTAACCTAGTAGTTGCCATTTAAATATTTAGCTTGGCCTGGTATAAAGAAATCATCTTTTAAAAAAAAATCCAAGCATCTTTTAACTTACTACTTGAAGAAAGATTTAGATAGTTTGCAGTAAAGAAATATTAAAACAGTGACAATTCTTATTTCAAGGGAGATAGAATGGCTTCTTCCCTATATATTTAGTATTTTAAAGTCTCAAGGGACATTTTTATTGTTGGATATTATCACTGAGTCTTTGAGTCCCATTTGTTACCTGAGACTTAGAGAGGTAGAGTGGTTTCCCATAGCTTTTTTAAACATTTAAAACGTTATATTGGTCATTAAATTTATCTAAATACTTTGTGCTTAAGTTATGTAACTTGACACATAAGCAAAATGGCACTGAAGGGAGGGGTGGAGAAAGGGAGGGAGGAACAGAAAAAATGCCCAAAGATCCCACAAGTGTCTCTACTGCAAGCAACCCTCACAGTTCTCGTGGGAATAGCTCTGCAAGCTCACAGAAGATCAATACAGAATCCTAAGTCATATATTTTCAGTTAATATTTGTACCTCAATGTTTCATCTAAATCATGCTGCAGAAAAGTTGGCAAATACTACAATAAGCTTTCGTTCCCATCACCCACCCAGTTTCAGGGTAGCAAGACCAAAGTGTGGATACTTCAATCCTTCTTAGAAGGGGGAACAAAATACCCATGGAAGGAGTTGCAGAGACAAAGTATGGAACAGAGACTGAAGGAAGGACAGTCCAGAGTCTGCCCCACCTGGGAATCCTTCCCATATTCAGTCACTAAACCTAGACACTATTGTGGATGCCAGCAAGTGCAGGCTCACAGGAGCCTGATATAGCTGTCTCCTGAGAGGCTCTGACAGTGCCTGACTAATACAGAAGTAGAGGCTCACAACCATCCATTGGACTGAGCACAGGGTCCCCAATGAAGGAGCTAGAGAAAGGACCCAAGGAGCTGAAGGGTTTGCAGCCCCTTAGGACGAACAACAATATGAACTAACTAGTACCCTCAGAGCTCCCAGGGACTAAACCACCAACCAAAGAGTACACATGGTGGGACTAATGGCTCCAGCTACATATGTAGCAGAGGATGGCCTAGTTGGTCATCAGTGTGAGGAGAGGCCCTTGGTTCTGTGAAGGTTCTATGCCCCAGTGTAGGGGAATGCCAGTGCCAGGAAGCAGGAGAGAGTGGCTCGGTGAGCAGAGGGAGGGAACAGGTTTTTTTTTTTTTTTCCCCAGAGAGGAAACAGGGAAAGGGGGATATCATTTGAAATGTAAATAAAGAAAATATCTGATAAAAAATAAATTTGAATAATAAAAAAAAGGACCCAGCTGACACCTCCGAGGCGGATGTGTGGCCTGAGATACTTGAGAAAAGGTTTGGCTTCTACAAGCCACTTAGTGTGACACTGGGAATAGGTCACAGGTGGTAATTGATGGCTGAGCGGGAGTGAAAACAAAGCCACCAGACTGCAGGGCCAGTCTCTCCCCTGACATCTGCTAAGGTGCAGAAGCCCAACCTAGAGCAGAGTCTGTGAGCCACAGAAGCCCAAACACATCATCAACAACAGTCCAGGGGGGAGGACCTCGGTCTGCTGACCTCTGACCTCTAGGTGACTCTGCTCCTTTAACAGCAATGCAGAGTCTGTATTCAGTGTAGACCAGCGTGTGACCTCAGCACCTCAGTCCAGGTGAAGACAGAGCTACATAGAGAAGTGAGACAGCTCGAAGTGGGCTCTAGCTCCGCAGGTACCTCCCACTCCATTTTGGAACTCTGTTCACTGCAACTAGGAATGCAACTGATACCATTCACATGTCTGAATTTGGGGTTGATGAGTCAGAGTGAATAGCCCTGAGCTTGCCGCTTTCCTCGTCTTAGATTGTTCTTCTGACACTCAGAAGTGAGTAATTCAGGCATTTCAGCAGAAAGGACAGAAATGTCGCCTGGGCAGGGAGGTGAGGTCTCTTCTCCTGTGCTTCGAGAAGCCTGAGTGTCACCTAGGGTGGTGTCTCTTGGACGGAAGACACGATCACATGTTTTCAGTGAGCTGGACATGTCTTCCTGTCTTCCAGTGTACCTACAGCTGTCATTGGTCCAGGGCACGGGAGCCTCAGACAACACTGGTGTCCACACCCTGCTCTGTGGTTCCCAGGCAGGCCACCTCTATCTCTCGAAGACTCACTCCATGCACAAGCTTTCATGTGCTCTGTATTGGAAGTCAGCTGACTATAAGTAAGAGATGGCTTCCTGGCTGGCCCTGCTCTCTCCTGTTCTCTGCATCTCCCTGGTCTGGGACAAGGCGACTACTGTGACTTCACCCCAAATCACTGCAAGTCCCCTCATTCATACTCAAATGATCTATGCCCCATTATAAACTGAAGAAAACGAGCCCCAGAACCCTGAGTGGACAGCTGCAGCCCTTCTCCAAGAACACTGAGGAGGTCAGAGTGGCTGTAAGAAAGGAGGCAGCCAGCCAGGCTCCTGAGAGGAGTTTCGAAGTTCCAGAGCGGGTAAGGATAGAGTGGCCTGCAGGACTTAGCTTTCAGAGTCTGTGAGCAAGGTACATGCAAAAGGACCCAGCATGTACCTCTGACTCTGGAAGCATCAGGAGGACTGGGACGAAGTGAGGTTGGAGCAAAGGTAAAGCCAAGAAGCTGACACATGAGCTGGGTGGAGAAGGGGATGCTGGGAAGTCGAATCAATTCCATAGACTCACAGGAAAGTATTGGGGTGACTGTGCAACAGAGGGCAGAAGAGGAGTTTACGTGGGGTGTGGCCAGAGGCACAGACTGTTGTCTATGAGTGTCCCTTCCCTCTGTTGCCAGGTAACTCTCTATGGCTGGTTCCTCCATTGCCTTGATCAGATGATGGAGCAGGGCAGGAAGGGCGGTTTTGGAAACTGAGTCACTTTTGTTACACTTGTGTTCACACTCAGGAGCCCCATGAGTCTAACCTTGAAGATGCATCGGAGGACGCACAGCCCTTCCTTTTTGTACAGTATGTCTCTGTCTGCCTTTGACATTCTCTCCTTCTGGATGCCCACTTCCCACATCGCCCATCTGCAATAAGAGCCGGTTTCAAGGCTCCAGAGAGCCTCTCTCACATGAGCACCAGCGATGCTGCACCTCCTCCACAACCAAGACCCAAGCACACATCTCTCTTCAGCACTATAGATGTGACAGAATAAAACCAGAGACTAAACCACCAACCGAAGAGTACACATGGAAGGACCCATGGCTCTAGCTGCATAGGTAGCAGAGGATGGCCTTGTCTGACATCAATAGGAGGGGAGGTCCTTGGTCCTGTGGAGGCTTAATGCCCCAGAGTGGGGAAATGCTAGAGATGTGAGGAGGGAATAGGTGAGTGGGTGGAGGAGCACCCTCATAGAGGCAAGAGGGAGGAGGGAGAAGGGGGATAGAATGGAGGGGGTTGTGGAGGAGTAACTGGGAAGGGGGTTATCATTTGAAATGTAAACAAATAAAATGATTAAAAACAAAAACAAAACAAAACAGAACCCCAGTGTCATGAAGAATCCCAAGTTGAAAAGATTCCACACTGGGGTCACTTTGAGGTCTCTGTGCTTTAAGAAGGACAGATTAAAGTTGAACACAGAGAAAAGCCAACAAGGTGTGAGGTCCCAAGAAGGCCTCCAGAGGACACAAGCGAACACTTCTCACTTGTAGGTCAATGTCCCTTTCAGTGTAAAGGACAACTCTGACATCCTATTTCATAGAGCTGGGGATTTGATTTTTAATCCAGATTAACATAGAGGTTTTAAAATAACAACTTTCAAAGGAAATGAAGAGGTAACAGAATCATTTTCTTAGGAAAATACAAGCTAAGTAAATTAAGCTGTCTTTTCTAACCCCCAAGTGTTCCTGTGAATTTGTTTCTGTTTATTGAATATTGACATTTCCTTTTACTCTCAAAGAAAGTTCTGTTGTAAAAGTGAAAGTTCTGCCATTTTTTTTTTTTGGCTCCTGAAACCCCTTAAAATTTTAATTATCTCAATAAATATTTATTGAGCATCTATTATGAGCAAGCAATCCTGCCAAGAAACGTCTAGATCAGCAGTGGGGTGGGGTGGGGTGGTGATCCGCTCTCTCTGCCTGTACTCAACTCTAAAGCATGGTGTTCCTGGATGGAGATTATGTTTCAGGAAAGAAGTGTTTTTCTTATTTTGGTAGCTTGAGAAATGCATCATTTTATGGTCCTTCTGAACATAGAAATAATGCTTGAGTAACACTAGTTCCTGTCTCACCTACAGCCCAGTAACAGACGAGACAAAGTAAGAGGAACAGGAATGGAAGAAAGACTGTCCTTGGAATATTCCGGAAGGCTGGAGAGCTGGAAGGCTGGCACCACCAGAAAGGAGTTTTGGCAAGTGTGCTGGTTAGCTGTCTGTCAACTTGACACAAGCTAGTGTCACCTGGGAAGAGGGAACCTTGACTAGTTCCTGTAAGCAAGTGTGTGGAACATCTTTTAAATTAGTGATTGATGTGGGGGTGCTCAGCCCACTGTGGGTGGTGCTACCACTGGACAGGCAGTCCCAGGGTGTATTGAACAGTGATCTTGCATGGCCTCTGCCTCAGTTCCTGCTTTGGGGGTTTCCCACCCTGACTGCCTTTGGTAGTGGACTTATGATATGTAACTGTAGGCTGAAATAAAGCCTTTTTCCCCACAGAGGTCATGGCACTTATTTGTCTCTGCAGTGGAACATAACTGATGAGGTAACAGAAAGGAATGTAGGGAGGAAGAGTCTGGACCTTGATGTACGGTGCTGAGCGCTGCACCCAGTGTTGTGTATCACCTTGAAGAACTGTCTGTGGGATCAGGGGAGATCTTGGCTGATGGGGAAGGTAGAGGGTGGAGTTCTGCAGGCCCTGATACAAATAAAAGACAAAAGCCTGTGGGCTACACAGAGGTGAAAGTTTGGGGTGTTCTGTTTTGCAAAGGCAAGAACACTAACAAAGCTTACAACACTCAGCGTGCCTAGACACCCCTAATGCCTACATTTCTGCTCATTTTTATGTATCTGCATTTTAGAAGTGCTAGAATCTAGTCCCTTGAGAATTTATTTCCCCAGGGTTTCAGCATGGCCACTTTACACACTATAGGTGCCCCAAAGTGGCTGTCTGGCCCTGGTTTATGAAGGCTGCATTTGGCTCCCTCTGTGGACTTGCCTGGATGCTGGCTTTGTTCCCGTGTTCTTGCTCACAGTAAACATTGTACAGGTGCAGAGGGTGATCTTCTAGCTCCTTCCCAGCAGTCACAGGGCTAAGCACAGCTGCCTAGCAACAGATTTGCCGTGCACCGTGAAAACAACAGAGAGGAGGATGGGAAGGGGTGCAGGTAGGCTTGAATATTGCCACGTGGAGAGTGGGGGTCAAAGTGATGCAGCTGACATCGATTACTTTCATGTAAGGAGAAGGATGTGAAAACAAAATGGAGTCCTACTAGTGTCTCTCGCCCGGAGCCCTGCTGCCTCCCCTCCTTTCCCTTGCTTTGGTGAACTACCTACCTGCCACACGCCAGCTCAGGCTGGCTCTCTGTGACTAGTGCATACTGCCACCTATACAAGGGCCCTCCGCACCCAGATGAGTCAGTTCTCCTTGTGTCCCAGTTCTCATTCTGTACTCCTGTGGCCGCATTGTGTATGCAGAATTTCTGTATCTCCTCTCATCCCATGGTCCTGTACGCCCTCTCGTATTCCCAGGAAGGTCAGCAGAGATAAAATCCCCACTATCCGTGGGGCTTCTGGAGTGTTCAGGTGTACATTTAGCCTTAAGTTTACTTTTACCTTCATTGAGATCCACCCGAGTTCTATCCAACTTCAGCCCCAGAGAGAGTGGGGCTATATCAAGAAAGAAAAAAGAAATCTGTGCCAGGAAGATGGTAAGCCTTCTCCTTCCACCTGAGAAGCAAGTTGCAGCCTCAGGTAGAAGCGAGAATACATTTCTTTTCTTCCCCTGAAAGTCATTCCATGCACTTCCTGGCTCATGCACAGTGGGGTCCTAGCAGAGACCGTGGAGGGTGTGAATAGGCCCCTGGAAGCAGGCGGCCATGGAATGTGTGAACAGGCTCCCCAGATGCTCAGAAGAGCTAGCTTCTAATACAAGGCTGTGTAGTGGGGCCTGGGAGGCTGCCAGATGCAGGCACTTCTCCACCTTCAGCATGTGATTCCCTGGAGTCGGAAGGGAGCGGGGAGGAAGCGATGCAGGGATTGAGGAAGCTGAGAGAAGAACCACAGAGTGACTGCAAGGGCCAGAAGCCATCTCGGGCTGCAAGTCGTCTCAGGTCCTCACAGGTCCTCACGGGGTCTTCACAATCTGAGGGTGTGTTTGGAGAGGCGGCAGAACCCGAGGCGGGTTCTGGCAGAACCGCCCACTGAATCTAGCTGTGGTCCTTGACTAAATGTACACCTTGCTTTGCAGGGTGGTAGGAGAGGACAGAACTCACATCTTTTAGCTTTCTGCTTGGAAGGATAGAGACAACCAATGTAAAGAAAGAATAATGTATAAATGAAGAATATTAATGAGATATTAACTCCGTAGCCCCATGTTCTTCCCTCAAATTCCAAGTAGGAGATCAAAGCCATTTATTTTCTTTACCCCCTTGTGGTAGACACTGCTCCATCACTAGCTCAAGTGTCAACCTGATCACGGGTTAGGCACGTGTTAAATGAAACACAACGCTTGGAATGAGGTTTGGCCATACTCACACCCTGCTGTCAGAAGCCCAGAGGGTTGAAAGACATTTGCTGCATTTCAGAGGACTTGCCCTGGACCAGAATGTGTCTCCAGCTCCCTTCAGTGTGCACTGTCGGGTTCTCTTCCCCAAGTGACTTTGTTCAGCTGCGGACCAGTGGTCTGTACACAGGTGTGGAATGCGGATGATGCACATGACTGGCCACAAGCTGCACACATCCAAATTATCATTATGCCCACTGAATCTTGTTCCAACTTCCATTGCAAGATGCCTGAACAGACAACTCTAAGCTTATCCTATGTACTCATGGACTCCATGGAACCAAGCCAAGGGCTTCTTGCCCTGCACACATGGGAGCTGAATAGTAAAGAATGATGCTGTTATATTTCAGACAGTGGAACAGGAAATGCCCTTACGCACACAGTTAGCAGCTTTAGACCATCTGCCACCAGTTTCCATGACGACACTCTTAAGCTCTGAGCTAAAGCTGTTCTCACCCTGTTATCTTGGTTGCATGATACAACAACATTCGACTCGTCCAGAAATGAATGAAGGACTGGCTAGGTGCCTCAGATGGTAAAGTAGGAGCACTTGAGGCCAAGCCTAAAGACCTGAGTTCAATGCCTTGGTTCCATATAGAGGAATAAGAGAATCATTTCCCACAAGTTTTCCTCAGGCCTTCATGTGTATATGTGTATGTGTGTGTGCGCGCGCACACACACACACTAGATAAATAAATGAATGAATATAGTAAAAATTTTGAAATGTTCACTGATAAAGAAAATCAAAAAAGGAAGGAGGAAGGGAAGAAAGGAAGAGATCAGGAAGGGGGAGGAGGAAGGAAGGAAGGAGGAAGGAAAGAAAAGAGGAAGGAAGGAGGGAATGAAGGTGGGAAGGAAAGAGGGAGGGAAGGAAGGAAGGAGAGAAGGAAGGAAAGAGGGAGGGAAGGAGGAAGAGAAGGAAGGAGGAAGAGAAAGAAGGAGGAAGAGAAGGAAAGGAAGGAGGGAAGGAAGGAGGGAAGGAAGGAGGAAGAGAAGGAAGGAAGGAGGGGAGGAAGGAGGAAGAGAAGGAAG
>JADRCD010224266.1:5315-26404 GCA_019843815.1 Montemys delectorum | reverse complement strand
TGTGTGTGTGTGTGTGTGTGTGTGTGTGTGTGTGTGTGTGTGTGTGTTTTGAGATAAGGTCTCAATTGGTAGCCCTGGCTGTCCTAGAACTCATTACGTAGACCAGGTTGGCCTTGAACTCACCTGTTTCCCTCTACTTCCCCGAGGGCAGAGATAAGACAAGGGAGGAAGTCTTTCCCACTTTAAAAGTTCTTTCCCTACAAATGTCTGGTGCAAAAGGAAAAACAAAGAATAGGCCGAAGAGAAGGCAAGGGTGGACCAGGCAGAGCCCAGCTCCCACCAGCCTTCCCCTTGAAAGAGAGCCTTAGCTTTCTGGGAACTCGCTTCTCTTTGCCTGGGGGTGGGAAGCAGCTGTGGATGTGGGTTAGACCCAACCAAGCTGTTTTGTCTAGGCAGCAAAAGCACTGGGGTTGTAGTATAAGGTTCAGGCCTTCCTCACAGATACAATTATTGTCTGTAAGCATAGGAGAGTCCAGCGAAGGACACACAGGCCATTTAAGTTCTGGCCCGGGCCACTGTCTGAACTACTAACTTGAGGAGGCCACCTCCCCAACGCTCCCCTTCCTCCCATTACACAACCACACAAATGTCACCAAGGTCCCAGTAATCATGGTGCCAAGTAAACACCAGCTCTGCAGGCTGTAGCCTTGTGTTTCCGGCATCCGCGTGGCACCAGCATAACATGTTCGCTATCTCTGCATCACTGGCATGTGAGGTCGTATGTCCTGCCTCACATGTGTCCCACACTGCACGGCTGTTTAGGGGTCCCCACCAGCACAACACATTGCCCCCCCCCCCCCATCTGCAGGTGGCTTCTGCAGGGTGGCCATGCAAGCTTTTGGAACGTCAGTCTTGTCACAGGATCGGTTCACACACCCACCCACCTGTCGATGCCTGTGTCTCAGAATCGAAAGTTCCAAAGTCCACCACAGTGGCCAAAACACAACTGGACACATCTAACCCACACTTCCCATCCTCCCACGCTGGCAGAACAGTCATGTGACTGTGTCCTGGTTGGTGGAACATGAACAGGAGTGAGATCCACACCCCTCCCCCAGGCACAACCAGTCAAACTCCCTGGATTTCCCCACATTCTCCTTAGTAACTTCCAACGGGAAGATGGGTCTGCGGATAGCTCCCTGGAGCTGAACCCTCCACTGACTTATTTTGTTCTGGGACATGAACAGAAAATGAATGTTTCTTATGTTAAGCCACTGAAAGTTGTTAGACAGCAATTGGATTATCCCAATACAAGGAGTTTAATCAAGGTCCCCCAAACCAAACCGAAAGCGGGAAGACTGCAAAATGTAGAGAATCTTCGTAGAAATGTTCTGGATCCCCACAAATCAGGCAGCCTGGTGCCTGTACTGAACCTCCCTCCACACTAGGCCAGCCAGCCTTCTCCTAGCCCCTACCCACCCTTGCCTCCAGATGTGAAGGAGCCACAGCTGGAGAGCCTGGTCTGACCAGCCTGTCCCAAGTACACTGAGACACAAAGGTAAACTGGAGGGAGGGGCCGGCCACCTCCTTTCTCCTCTGCCAGGCACCACACCCCTGATGTGTGACCAGAGTACTACTTCTCCAAGGCAGTCCACATCTTCCCTGGGGTGAAGGCTCTGAGGTGGGCTCTGTGTCTGGGCAATGGCTGTGTGTGTGTGTGTGTGTGTGTGTGTGTGTTATGTGTGACTTTGTGTTCTAGTCCTCCAGATCCAATTCCCTCCTTATCACCACCATTGACCAAACAAAACAAACAAACAAACAAACAAACAAACAAACAAAAAGACTGGAGAAAGAGGCTTAGATTGGTCCTTCAGGGACCTGGTCACTGTTCAAGGTGCGATCCTGAGAGCAGCAGTATGGCGTCAGCTAAGAGCCTGGGACGTGCAACATCACCCCGCACACTGCTACACCTCAACCTGTATCTGAAGACCGGCCCCGGGTGGGTCCACACTCTGAGAACTTGAGGAGCCCTAACGTTCTTTACCCCGAAGGGTTCCATCAGATCTTAACAAGTGACTCCGTAGCAGCCCGTAGACAAGAACTGCCCAGAGAAGTGGAAACTGAACACACCAGCCTTTGAAGGTAGAAGAGGGTGCAGCCCCTCTCAGCACACCCCACATGCAGAGTTCTCTAGAAGTCACTGACAAGGATTTCCCAGCTGACCCTGTTCTAGAGGATGAAAAAATTAAAATAAAAGCTATGTTGTTATTTCTTCTCCTGAAGCTCATGTGCTGTGGGTAAAGTCATAGTAAACAATGGCTGATGGGATGACAGGCTGAGACAAGTGATTTGAAGGCAAGGTAGGCAGATGTGGTCAAAGGAGATCTCACTGACAAGTTATAGGACCCGAGGCCTGAGTGCTGAGTGCTCAGGGATCCACTGTTAAAGATGTGAGAAAGGGGGTTGGAGGAGAGAGAACAGCAGGGGCAGGGGTGAAGGCTCTGAGGTACCGGTGGGCTCCGTGTCTAGGCAATTGCTGTGTGTGTGTGTGTGTGTGTGTGTGTGTGTGTATGTGTGTGTTTGTGTGCATTCTGCTTGTGTGTGCATGTGTATGTATGCATGTGCTCGAGTGTGCATGCATGTGTGTGTGCATGAATGCATGTACATGTGTGTGAATGCATGCATGCGTGTGTGTGTGTGTGTGTGTGTGTGTGTGTGTGTGGTATGTGTGACTTTGTGTTCTAGTGTGTTTGTGCGGGAGCTGGGGGCAGTAAAGGAAACAGGATCAGCTAGAAATGGCACATGAACTGATCACTTGGTATTGGGGCAGGAGTTTAGAGTTCATTCTGAAAAGACAGCAGGTCTCACAGGATAGTTATATGAAGGGCCATGGTACAACATAGCCTCTGTCACTCTGAGAAGGAGCAGTGTGGAGACCGGGAGGCGAAAGAGGTGTCTCAGCTGCTGGGTGGGCACAGTCAGAGCTGTATATTTTTCTGAGAGTGGTCTGAGGGGAAGAGCCAGCTTTCTGGGCCTTTGGTGCCTGCCTGGGTCTGTGTGGTCCCTAACTAGCCTTCAATCTCTTGCCATTCCTCAGGAGATCCTACAAGCTGGTCTGATGGTTTCAAAGTTGTGCTGACCCTGCATTTAGTGACTTCTCTGCATACTAAGGCTGATCTCTGGCCTACAGGAGTCTCCTGTCATTTCCCTCTTGAATCTTCTTCAGGCAAGGGCTTCTTGCAGTCTGTCCACATTGGAGGTTGGGGGGAGTTTGGGGAAAATGGAACTCAGATGGGAAAAGAGAAATCCCAGAGAGAAAATAAAAGCTGGGTAGAGTTGCCCAGGGAAGCCTTAGCCCACGAGGTGAGCTGTGCCTGCGGGCCTGCCCAGCTGGGCCCAGCTCAGAGACTTTCCTGTAGGGAAAAGTCCTTCTGCCAGGGAACCAGGAAATGCCACTGGGAAAAGGTCCCTGAACATCTGGGTGCTTTCCAGCCCACCCTGCAGGCTAGTTAGAGGTCATCCCTCAGTGGCCGCCCTGCCTTCTGGTTGACCCAGAGGCAGGAGTACCTGTCCACCAAGAGTGAGGAACAGAAGGAAGAGGAAGTACAGGGAGAACATCATGGGGACAGTGAGATCTCTGGCACCTGTCAGCAGGCCTGACTGAGATCCAGACTCTGGTGGCCACAACAGTAGGGGGCCCTGGACACCTCCCAACATGCCCCAGGCAGGCCTGCTTCTGTACTTCTGTTCCCAAAGAGCCTCTGAGCCTGGCCTCCTTTCAGGGTTCCAATTCTCAGCCCCACCCCAGGTCCCAGTTGCTGGTCTGTCTGTTCTGTAGAACCTCCCAGCACTGTTCTCCACCAAGGTCTGTCAGCTTGGCAGAGCCTCCCAACGCCATTCTCCACCCAAGGCAGGAGGCAGGCAATCGATCTACAGACACTTCTCAATAACACAGCAAAATGTTACCCGTGTCAGCTCTAGGCAAGAGGCCCACTGAGGACTGGCGTATTCTACAAGGGTGCGACAGGGCTCTGTAGCAGGGTCTCACCACTATGTAGCCCTAGAAATTTGCCATCAAGAAAGCTGACTGTAGTATGGGAATGTTCCTAGAATGCTGGGGAGATCTGGGAAGAAGACTGTGGCCTCAAGAAACAAGAGGCTCCTCTGGGTGAGAGACAGTGCAAGGACTGAGAGGAAGGGGAAAAGGAATGAGAGGAAGAGGAGGAGGAGGAAGGGCTGGGAGAGGGGAGGATGTGGGGAAAGGTTAGGTAGCAGCTGGTTTAGAAGCATGGGCCCATAGATGCACAAGTACAACTTACAAGGTTTACCTATTTCAACATCCACTTGGACACACCATCTGTCTCCAGGCCAGTCTACAGCCCAGCTGTCCCCACTCTGGCCTGATCCAGACACAATGATTTGCCCCTAGCTAGTCCTCCGCAAGTACCCTCGGGTGTTCACTCTTGCCCACTCTCCAGGTGACAACAGCAGCTGGGCCTAGAGAAAGCTTCCACTCACTGACACAGGTAAACCCTGAAAACCTGCTCCTAAAGCCGCCCAATGCAGGCGGCTGTGGAAATTCGGGGTTCAGCTTGACCCTGCAAGAGCCACTCTGTTTACTGGGCAAATGTCTACTCTTGATTTTTTTTAAAAAAAAAATTAAATTAGCAGTAGGACAAGCATGACCCTAGAGAATCAGGGAAGATGTTAGTCAGTGGAACAGATAGGTGACCCCATCAGGCCAGAATAGGGAGAAGTAGGAGGGGTCACTGTTAGCTCACAGTATTCACAGGGGCCCAGACATAGATAGCATGGCCCAGAGATAGCAGTAAGCAGTCATTCTTCTCCAAGAGAGAAAGAAGGACCCTCTGAAGGCATCCGTCCTTTCCCAACATGCACTAAAAACCGATGATGCAATAGATGGGATGTATAGAGTTGAGTCCTCCTGCACAAGTCTCTTAGAACTGTGGCCTGTACCCAGACCCTCTGCGTTAGTTGCAACTCCACTGAACGGCCCTGATGGAGAAAGGAGTGGGCACAGCCAGTAGGCTCTGGGCACATGACCAAGGGTTCTCTCCACCCTTCCACTAGGGAGTCCTCCTCCTATGGCTCCAAGTTGAGAAGTGAGGCACTAGGAAACCCAAGACAAAAGAAGCCTGTCTCACTGGGGAGGGAGACAGGCTGGCCTTCACAGAGGTGCCCTTGGGAGACACAGTGGGAAGAATGGCCAGCTTGTCACACACAGAGCCACCTCTGCAAGCATCTCCCGGCCAGCCCAGACACCAGCCACATGCTTCCTGTTTAAGTTTTCCTTTCTTTCAATTTTATTTTGTAAATCTGAATGTCATCTATTTAGCCTACATGCCCCCCCCCATGCCTAGCCACTTCCCCCATCCTCCTGCATTCCAGCAAGGCTGAACTGGCCACTCTGTTCTGCCCAGCAACAGATGAAGGCGCCCTAATTAGCAGACAGAGCCAAGTCTGGCTGCCTTGAAAACTGTCCCCTAGCCAACCCAGGAACACTCGCTCATCCAGGCGGCAGAGATGCCCAATACCCTTTTGTAGCTGGAAACCATTCCTTAAGTCCAGGTGGGCAGGCACTTGCAGTCACCTGGAGCCCCTGCATTCTCCTCCAGAGAATCTACATCCACAGTCCTATAATAGTAATGCTCCTCGGATGCTCCAGGCTCAGTGAGGAGGGTCTCCCCTGCTTTGTCCTTTCAAATATTTCACAGCCACAGAGGCAGGTTCTGCAAAGACCAGCAATGCTGATACAATTGTGCAGAGTTCTAGAGGTGAAGTAATGGCCTAGAGTTGATCAGCATGAAGAGGTGGAGCCAACGCCCAAACCCAAGTGAAGCTTCTGTCACCCAACTCAGGACGTCAGGAATTTGTCACCAGGAATCCTACAAGCCCTTTGGGTGCCAGATGTCATCCAACAGTAGGAGATTCATGGGGCGCTGAATCCCTTTCCCTGACTCCAGCTGTAACAGAAGCAGCTCATTCTTCAGTAACTAACTCCTGCCACAGTCTCACTTGAACAAGCATCCCTCAGATCCAGGGATGCTGCAGAGCGGCTGAGGCTCAGCCCCTGGAGGCTGGGTGCTCCTGAGGCTCAGGAGGCAGAGTTGATATCCCTTACATCTCCCTGAGGGACGAGCCAACTCTCCTCCTGGAGGCCCACAACTCAGGTGGTCATCCCTTATCCTAGCTGCCCCCTACATATAGTTCCATCAGAGTCAAAAGCAAAACTAATTGTCGCCCTACCTGGAGCTAGTAAGAACAGGAGGTTAAGACCTCTGGGCCTCCAACAGGGAGCCCTGCATGGATAGGATGCTATAGCACACAGGCCCATATGGGTACTCCACACTGAGCATCCTCACCAAGGCAACTCTGTCCTACTTGGATCTTCCACTGGCTGATGCTCCCTCTTTAACCAGGGCTGTCAGCCTGCCTCTTTCCCTGAGGTCCTCAGGAGGTTCCAGAACAGACATGAAATTATCTCTGGCAGGAAAAGAATGAACTGATCACACACACCACACACCACACACACACACACACACACACACACACACACACACACACTCACTCACCTGACCACCAAAGAGCTTCCTTCCCTTCATCCTCCAGCCTGGAGAAGTGAACCACCTCTCCGTACACACTTCTTCACCAGCCTCCCTCCAAAGAGGGTGCACAGGGGCTCAGTGAAGACAAACTGAATTTTCTAGGCCAGGCCTTTGAGCCTGGGACCAAGGAGGGTGGTGCGTGGGGCGGCAACTGCATTCCAAGGCCTCCCTGAGCACAACACTCAAACACACCCCAGCGCGACACCTTACGCCAGCCAAACAAGGTGTGCTGCTCCGAGCCGCCCGGCATAGGTGGTGTGTGCTGACTCACGCAGGCCTGGTCCCCGCTGGAGCTCGGGTTTGTCGTTCAGTAAGAGGGAGGTGGTGTGGGCTGAGGGCCAGGCAGCCCAAGGAGAGACTTCGTGGGACGACCTTTCTAGAAGCCTCCAAGAGTTCTGCTTGTGGCACTGTCAAGAGAGTGGGCACCCAAACCCCCACTAGCAGACTTCTCAGCTCGATGATGAGGCATCAAGAGTTCCTGCCCTCCTCACCAAAATTAGAAAGATCCCAACCGGAGTGAACTAGAAGCTGCGAGGGTTGTGGGTAGGGTGGGGACAGAGGGTGGGCAAAGGGGGCGGGGCACCACGAGTTTTACTGGCTTGTTGGTGCCATAATTTGGGGAAGGTTTTGTTTGTTTTCTTTTTCTATTTTTCCATTTTTTAAAAACATGTATGAATACATATTATACATGTGGGTAGGTACAAATATATGTGTGGATGTGGACACACGTGGACACCTGTGGTTGATTTGGGGGATGGATCATTCCTAATAGCTTTTCCATTTTATTCAGTGAGGCAGGGTCTATCAATCAAGACTGGCTGATATGGCTAGTCTTGCTAGCCAACTTGCTCTGGCGATCCCATCTCTGCTGGAATTACAGGAGAGCAGCTACAACTCGTTGGCATTTATGTGGGTATCCAGGTATCAAACACTGACCTTCAGGTTTGCAGAGCCAGCTCTTTGACCACTGGGCCACTTCCCCAGGCCCCTGGTGCTATGATTTTTGGACAACACCAAATTAGACTTGGGGTCTAACTTGTTCATTTATCAAATAAGAGGATGGCGACAGATGACAAGGTGGCCAGTCAGCTCCACCTCAAAGGTCGTTTGCTAAATGGTCAGGAGTAACACTGGGTTTTTTTCTTTTAGAGACTGTGAGATGCATATAAACTCATGATCGATTAACAATGTCTGTCATAGACTTGGTAAGGGACAATGTATGATCAATGAATGTTGTCTGTTGTGGACATGTTAGGACAAGGTAACTTGAATGTCAGGCACTAACCACCTTTTGTTGTCTCTAAAGACCTCTAACTATAAACCCAATTCTACCCATTCCACAGTGAACAGGTTTTTTTTTTTCATTGTGAGATTATTAACATCAGTTTTATGGAAAACCTGTACCTTTCATAGTGTGATATTAACATGTAGATACTCTCTCCAGCTGAGACATATTCTCAGCACCTCAGCAGGACTTGGGGTGTAGTCAGTACCCCTCTGCTGTGTCCTCACTCAAAAGATGTCCCGTAAAAGTTTAGACTCAATGAGCAGTCTGTGCCGATACGAAAAGACAAAAGACACCATAACTTCTGTTATGATTTTCCTGTCTAAGAAGAACTTCCTGAGCGTGGGTTAATAAGTCCGGCCTGACCCCAGGGAAGAGCCAAGGGAGTAACAAAGGCAGAACTGGCTTCAGACTTCCTAGCGCACATAGGACAGGAGGCGGTGGTCATGCAGTTGTCCCTGACATCTGCTAGGTCCTGAATCCAAGAGGTGGGTGCCTGAACCCAATGTGCACAGCCTCCTTAGAGGAGCTCATTGGCTTCTGTGGAGGAGCCTAGATGCAGGGGCAGCCACACAACTCCAGCTGCTTCAGAGCATCCAAAAAGCCTAGCTAGAAGGTTCTCCTGAGAGCAGGGCTCTAAATGCAGTTCTCAAGCCTCAGCCAACATCTGGGTCTTATTTCCCTTTTCTCACAGATGTGTGAGAACCCGCTCCAACATTGTCCCTTCCTGCGCCACCCTTTCTGTGTGTTCTAAGTCAGCATGGTTCTGAGCCCCTCTGGATCTGAGAAGGCCCAGCTGTAGAAGGGTGTTCTTAAATGGACAGGGTTCAGAACCTGCACAGGAACCAGCAAGCCTCATGTACCTGGGATGGGAGACTCGGGGACTCAGCTTCCCCAGCTCTAAAGACCTCCAGTGGAACCAACTACAAGGTAACTCAAAAGTGAAAAGTTAGCAGCCAGCTTCCCCACACTGAGCTGACCTCCTGGACCATTTCTTCCAGGGCCTCACCTCTGATCCCTCCACAGTCATCCCCCTGCCCTGGCATGCCCTCCCTCAGGCAGAACCTGCCAGGGGAAAGAAATAGGCTGGAGCTCACTTAGAGCCCCAGAGGCATAGGAAAGGAACTGAAGCCAGCTCCCAGTGAGAAGGGAATTACCAGGGACCAATGGAGTCCTCAAGAGCTTCCCTGGAATCCTTCCATGTTCTATCACCAATAAGGGTAAGGAAAAACTGTAGACCAACAACTGCTTAAAAAAACAAAAACAAAAACAAAAACAAAAACAAACCAAAACACAAAACCCAGTGTCCGCCTAACACCGTGGCAGGGAGGAAGCAGTTGGTAATTAAACTGTGGAGATGAAAAGTGTTTGTTTCTCTAAGGGAAATCCTCACACTGCCATCTGCATCTCCAGCTGAAGTGCAGACCACACATTATCTGGCCAAAGTGAAGTCTGCATTAGGGACATAGGAAGGAGCCTGTGTCTCCAGTCAGGGTGGGGATCCCTGGCTACTTCCTCCTAGAGTGAAGTTTCTGAGCTCATGAAGCTTCTGCCCCTCTTTTCTAACGGCTTTCTTTACATGGACTCTGTCATTTTGTCCTTTCCTATTATCCTAGGGGACGGGTCTTTAGAATGACTTCACTTTTAGATAAGAAAACAGGGGCACAGCAAGGTTAAAGAGCTCATCCGAGGGTTTGTCATCAATTGGTAAGGCTTGCTGGAGCTTGGGTTTTGGAACCTGGCCATCTCAGTCCTGGATGCTCCTCAGGCTAACCATTGTGCCCCTACCCGGCTCACCACCACTTCATCAGGACCAGAGCACCGCTGCCAATGGGCTGCATCTTCCAATACTTGGCTCATGGGTTTTAAGTAATATCCGAATACAAGATTCCAGTTTGACAAGATAATTTGGATAGGTCCTTGGGGTTAGTTATAATGAGATCTAACTATTTACATTCCACAGCAATGATCTAGAATGAAGGTCCAGGAAAAATGAGGTAATGTAACGTAAATTATTATTTTCACTTTCTTTCTCTTATAAGATGCATACATGATATAATTTTTCCACCCCTGTTGTTTTCCACTACTGTAACAACTGCAAATGACATTTTTTTATTGTAGATTTCCCACTTTCCTACCTCTCCCAAATTTCTCTTTAATTATTATTCTGTTTTTCACAGATGAGTTTGAAGTTCCCCATTTGACTAAGTCTCTCTCCCATCGATGTCCCTAATACCCATCCAGAAGTAATGGTCACCAGTCTGGAGTACATCCTTCTAGAAATTTTAAAAAATAGTTACATATCAGTGGGTGAGACCCTTTAGCAGGCACCAGGCCAGCCTGACAACTTGAGCTAGGACCCTGGAATCCATAGGAGACAAAGAGAGAACTGAGTTCCATGTGTTGGTCTTCTGACCTACACAGACACATAAACACACACAGACACACACAGACACACACAGACATATAGACAAACACATGCACATATACATGTATGGCTACCTCTCATCTAGACTCAGTGTTCTACTCTATTGGCCAACCAATAGTGCAGAATCATCAAGACCCAAGTTCAGTTAAAGACCTTGTCTCAAAATAAACAAGATGAGGAGGTACAGAGGAATGCTCAGTGCTAGCCTTTGGTCTGCACACACATTACATTCATACACAACACATACACATAGACACAACACACACATACATATACATACACACATACACATATATACATATACACATAATACACAAATATACATACACATGTACATAGATACACATAATACATATATACACACATACATATACATATGCACATGCATATACATACATACATACATACATACACATACACACATTCATACACAAATATAGACTCACAGAACATTTTCCATGAATAGAAAACTTAACAGCTTTTTACCTAGAAAGCAAAGGCCTCAGAATAAAAACAACTGTAGCTCTGGACCTTCAGTGCAGAAATGGCTCAAAGGGTAACAGTCAGTGCTTGTGCTACAAGCACTGAGGACCTGAGTTTTGATCCAAGAATTCATGTAAAAGGTTGAGTATGGCCGCCTGAGTTGCAAGCCCAGAGCTGGGGGCAGGGTGGGAATGGGGAGCAGAGATGAGCTGCCAATCCAGCTCCAGTCTCATTGAAAGACTTGTCTATCAGGAATGATAACATAGGACAGCTCACACCCAAGTTCTTCCTGTACCCTCTGCACACTTGAACACGTGTGTGTGTGTGTGTGTGTATCTGCGTACCCCACATACACACAGTACCTTCACAGATACACACTCACATACATCTTACAGAAAAGAACTCTTCCAATTCTAAAAATCCAGTGAGGGAACCCACACACACCCCAGCACATCATTCCAGGGCTGAATATTAATGGTTCAGGGGTTATAGCTTTGTTCAGCCATCATTAACCAGGCTATTCAAGAGCTGGGAACTCAGTGTGGCCACACTGTGTGTGCGCGCATGTGTGCATGGGCGGAAAGTGCAGGAAGACGAATAAGGAAGAGAGTAAAAAGCTCTTCCACACAGCTGAAGCCCTTGGAGCAAACAAGTAGCTCTCAGCGGCTCTCGGACGCCTTCCAAGTGCTCTGGGTAAGACTAAGGGCCTTTCCCCAGCTCTGACCAAATATTGACCCAGTTGCACTCACTGCCAGGGGTCCCTCTTAGAGGCCAACAGCACATGAGCCAATGTTTACAGAGAAATTAAATTACTGCAGCCCCGTGGCTGGCAGGCCAGGTTGTGAAACAGTCACCAATGAAGCCACGGCCCAGGAGCCTCCCTGTCCTGCCCTACTTTGGTGGGGCTAGGTGATAGGGGAAGATATGGGAAACAGAGGTTGACTTAAAGGGGCATGTGTGTCCGCTTGCCTGCCCCCTGCTTAACTTAAGGGCATCTCCAAGCAGACCCCTTATAACCAAACAAGGTTGGGCATGACACCATAACCTGATCAGCTACCTGTGTGGTAGATCCCTCTCCTGCTCGTAGAACACCGAGTTGTTCTAAGAAACAAGGTCCCATTTCCACCTTGACCTCTTGAAGCCTTCTCTGGAATCTAACATGGCTTTCAGAGGGGCGCTGGGGCAGCTGTTCCAAGTTGATGGTTGATGGCTGCCGGAGAGAACCAAGGCATCAAGCATGGAGATCACCTTTTGCCGGCTGAGTCATCTTGTCAGGTCAGCAAACCCAGTGACTGAGAAAGCCATGGGCATGAGTATATGAGTGGATGCCAAAAAATGAAAAGACGGGTTCTCAAGTAGCCCAGGCTGCCCTCTAACTATGTAGCTGAGGATGGCCTTGAACTCCTTATCCTCCTGCCTCTACCTCACAAATGCTGGGTTCATAAATATGTGTTACCATGCTTGGCTTAAAAGTACCTTTGGGGCCGGAGAGATGGCTGCCAAGCCTGATGACTTGATTTTGATCCCTGGGACCCACGTAGTGGGCATGGAAAACTAACTCCTTTAGGTTGTCCTCTACATGTGGCATACACACACCTCACCACAAATAAATAAATATCTTTGATCTGAAAGTAACTGAGCCTGTAAATATAGAACCTGAATGCATAGGGACAGAGGATAACCCACTCAGACAAGCCTGGCCACAAGCGTAGTCATTCCAGGGCCAGGGTCAACACATCACAGCTGTGCCATGCTTGTGTCCCTTCCGACAGTGACAGGAGAGAGTGAGTCCTCGGGCAGGGGTGGGGGGGCGGAGGGCAGCTTTCCTTTCTTGTGTGATTCTATAACTTGGGAGGGGGTAGGACCAGAATAGAAATTCTGATTTGGAAGTTTCCCCAGGCTCCTTCCAGCTGATCAATGAGGCCTTTCAGGGTCCAGACTCTGCCGAACTGCATTATCATTTCCTGTCCCCACACACACTGTACCCATTGATGGGGTGCAGCCAAAGCCCACCAGTTTATCCTGGAAAGACCTAAGGAGCCTGGGCAGGACTGGGAGGGGAAGAGGCGGCAGGCAGGAGTCATGAGTGTGCCTATTCGCACATGCAGTGACAAATTCAACCCCATGTTGTTGAATCTGGGAAAGTGGCTTTAAAAGGTTTGTCTCATAGTGATAAGCATCATGAGATCAAAGCAGGCACTGATGCACAAACACACAAGCCTGCATCTCCTTCTCCAAGATGGCCCACTGCTAAGGGGCTAAAGGGAAGGACTGGCTGCTGGTTGTGAGGGCTAGGAACGACTGTCTCTTCTTTGTCTTTTTGTGGCTCTAAATCACACTCACATTCTAAGGAAAAATCTCTACTCTCTCGGCTTGTTTTCCCCCACAGATAGAAGGGTGCAGCCCATTCACAATAGTAGTCCACTACTTGCTTTCAACGCACAAGGGTGACATCCCTATTCATCCTGCCAGGGCTCATGTCTACAATCCAAGACCCTCTCTACCTCTGAGCATTATCACTGGATCAAAGACGGTACCTGACCAAAGTCTTCCTCTGGATTTATCAATTTGGAAAAGGGAGACAGTCAGTGTCTACGATGTCGGGAGCCACACATAAAATTCAAGAGCTATGACAGCTCAGCTCATCAGTGTGTGAATTAACAAGGGCCAACAACAGTCCTGGAGAGCAGCAGAGACTAGACAGGGACAACTGATCCTAGTTTGGGCTTTGCAGAAGCCGTACCGCCCCAGTGTGATTCTCACCATCTGGTCAACTGCATGAACTTCTCCAATACTATTGTCTAAGCCCAGTGTGAGCATAAATCACTCATCTGTCACCAAAGACCCTGAAAGGAATCAGCAAGCATCAAAGGGGTGCATTTAATGGTACAGTGTGGCTGTACACTACCATCTTGCTGAAGAGACTTGCCTATGTGAGCTAGAGATACACATTTACCATCCAAATGTGCGAACTGGGTGGCAAGCTCCTTGTTTAGGTAGAAGGCAGACCCGGTGGTTTGCCCAGCATGTAGTTCTATAAATTGCTTATTTAGTTTTGGCCTTCTCTGTGTGTTTGCTTTTCTTTACTAGCAATGATGTGGTGGCTTGTGTCTCATCGTGGATGTTTATAGATATGTCTACTGAGGCACACAGCACCCACAACTGCCTTCTTGCCTCCCCATGGTTTCCACCCCAAGGCCAAGGGAGGATGACAAAGCAGGACTGTGCAGGGCCATGGTGGGAAGCAACAAAGCCTCAAGTGTCTGCATACAGCAGTCAAGACAGTAACAAGTCTGGCTGCTCGGTATGGATCCCCACATCTGCCCCTCTGTACCAGACTGGATTCTGGCCCTCAGCTCCGTCCAGGGCCTTCCAGTGGGAAGCAGACATGAACGAGGAGCCCATCGGAGACTCAAGCCGCCAGCTGGCTCTTGCTAACTCACCTGCAGGTCAAAGAACTTGCTATACCTCCGGTAGATAGTCTGAGAGGTGGAGTCGGACCAGGTCACGTTGATAATGTATACCTGTGGGAAAAGAGGAGCAGGTGAGTGGGTGACCACGACTGGGCTGCAGACACTGTTTAATATTACTGTAGGAGTGTCACAGTCAAGACTATTTTCCCCTCATTTGTCACCAGTGCCTGGCTCATTGTCAGGAAACATGTGGATTCTACAATGGAATGTCAATACACACATACACACACACACACACTCCACATACCTGAAGAAGCATTCACTGAAATGATAATGAAGATTTAAAATAAAAGGGGGGGGAGCTGGAGAGAAGGCTCAGCAGGAAAGAGCACTGACTGCTCTTCCGAAGGTCCTGAGTTCAAATCCTAGCAACCACATGGTGGCTCACAACCATCCGTAATGAGATCTGAAGGCCTCTTCTGGTGTGTCTGAAGACAGCTACAGTGTACTTACATATAACAATAAATAAATCTTTAAAAATAAAATAAAATAAAAGGAGTTAAATGTCACTTGTGGATAATAAACATAAAATTGAGGTCAGTCATCACAGTTTTTTTTAAACAGCTGATTTCTATTTCTCCTCATACTTCAGAGTGAATGAGATTCTATGAAGGATCCTCCCAAACTACAGGTCCATGAGCCTCATACTTTAAAATTCCACATGGGCAGACCTGGGCAGACCTGGGCAGACCAGAGATGTGTGGCTCAACTCGGCCTCCGGGCAGCCAGCCTCCTGACAAGCAGACTCACTGCCCTTCACAGAGCATGCACACAGAGAGAGTTGGAACCCTGACCTAGGACGCCGGCAGATCTGGCCATAAGAAGCAACTTCACAGGAGAGATTGTGTGCATACATGGCAGATCTACAAGCTTTTCCTTGGGTGCCTTACAAGGCAAGTGCACCAAGTCTAGGCTGTCCCCTGGTAAACTACATAGAGCTGCAGCTCAGGACACCATGGAAGGCCACTCAGGAGGTCTCTGGGAAAGGAGAGAAGAAAGTTCCTTGTTCCAGTTCTACACCGCTGGAAGAAGTGTAAACTTCTAAAGACTGCACACAGTGCCATGGGGCTGTTCTGCTGACCTCCCTGGCACAGAAGGAACACAAGAGAGGTGACCTCTGGGGAGATGGAAAGCTTCCCCAGCAAAAACTCCCAGAACTGCAAGTCCAACAGAATTACTCCTGCACTGTAGGAATTCAGGTTCCAAGGCCACCTGTGAATAATTCTGATACCACAGGTCTGTGGGGTTCTGCTAGTGAGAACCTCATAGTCAAAGAAGCCAGGGCCTGGGCTACATGGAGGAGAAACTTCAGCAAAGAGACTCATCTAGGCACTGTGGACAGATTGGTGCAACTCCCCCGTCAAAGAGAGCAGAGCTAGCACACAGAAGTGTGGAGGAGGCCTGCTGCTTGGTGAAGGGTCCCTGTTCCTCTTCTCCTTCTATGCTAAGTCATAGAGTCAGTGTGGTTGTTCGAATGAGAATGGCCCCCATAGGCTTATATGTTTGAATGCTCTGGTCCCCAGTTGGTGGAACTGTTTGGGAAGGAGTAGGGGTGTGACTTTGTGGGAGGAGGTGTGTGACACACACACACACACACACACACAGCATTCCCAGTGTCTCACTCTCTGCCTTGTGGTTGTGAAGGAAGCCATGAGCTCTCAGCAGTTGCTCTGGCTATATGCCTTTGCTTCACCACTGTAGACCCCAACTTTCTGGAACTGTATGACCAATTCAATGTTTTCTTTTATAAGGTGCCTTGGTCACAGTGGCTTATCACAGCAATAGAAAAGTAACCAAGACAGTTAGCTTCATGGTGTGGAGAATACTCTGAAAGACAACCAAGGAAAGGGCCCTAAAGCCAGGAAATTAGATATCACCTAGATATCTCTAGGTAGATATCACCACCTAGAGATGGAGTACTAATGAGTAGAGGTCCTGATAAGGAAAAAACATTAAGTTAAAGGCCAGCCCTGCCCACATGAGCTCAGAATAGATTACTGACTTATTGTACTAAATATCAGTTGAATATATAGATAGATTAGTGGTAGCACATTTGCCCAGCATATTTTAATGCCCTGGGCTCTAGTCTCAGCAGTGAAAATAATAATCTTTTTTAAAGCCAGGCACGGTGGTAGGTACCTATAATTCCAATATTTGGGAGGTGGAGGCAGGAAAGTCAAGAGTTCAAGGTCATCCTGAGCTATAAAGTGAATTCAAGGCAAGCCTCAGCTGCATGAGACCCCGTGTGAGAAAACAATGCACATAAATATGTGGACAAACACACAGGCGGAGAGGTGTGTGTGCACGGTGCATTGGTACATGCTTCATGCAAACATTTATCTCATACAATAAATTACAGAATCATTTAGATACGCAAACAATAGCACATGTTTAGATAACTAAGTTGCTATTATGGTATAACTAAGTTACTATATGCCACTATGGTATAACTCAGTTACTATATGCAGGTATGGTATAAAGTGTTTGCACATATTATCTCATATACTCTTCTCAGTGATTATCCCAGTACGATGTAGGAGGAAGGAGAGGTGCAGAGATGCTAAGTCAAGTCACACAGCTAATAAAATACACAGTAGAAGACATGAACCAAATCTGAGTCTTTCCCTGTGTCTTCAACATACTGGGTATTTAATTTTCTATCACTGCCTGAGGTAGGATAGATTATAAACACTAAAAGCTGATATGGTTCTGGAGGCTGGAAAGCCCAGGAGGATGGTGCTGGCGGCTGGGGAGAGCCGTCCTGGGCTCGAGAGGGAAGGGTGAGTTCAAGAGGCAGAAAGAGGAAAAGGGAACTAAACTCATGCTTTTGCCATGAAGCCAGTTCCAGGACAAGGACATCAATCCATTCAGGAAGGCCGTGTCCTACTTAAAGGTCCTCCCTCTCCTATAGTGCCAATTAAACTTTAAGTTTGGAGAGAATAAAATACTTTTCAGCAGCCTCAGGCCTAGTTCTCTATATGTAAACTTAGGTCTGAAGATATTTAAAACAAATGACTTGATAGGAACTAAACCTCTTTTAAACTAAAGCTTCATTCAGATCAGAGAAGTCTGGATTCATCTGGGCAGGAAAGGGCCGAGGGCACACTGCTCTCAACCTGTGGGTCCAATGACACTTTCACAGGGGTCACCTAAGACCATTGGAAAACACAGATATTTACATTATGATTCAGAACAGGAGCGAAATCATAGTTATGAAGTAGCAATGAAAATAACATGGTTGGGGTCACAGCATTAGGAAGGCTGAGAATGGTTGGCCTAGAGGAACGAGGACGAGTCAAAGCCACACTGAGAGCCCATCAACAACCAGAGATAGAACTTGGGGATCAGATAGAGATCAGGGTTCAGGTGGGCAGCAGAAGCGGCCACCCCTCAGACACAGCAGGTCTTAATCACCCCCCTCCCAACCTGAATGTCTCCTTGCTTCGGGTTGCTCCACAGGAAGCAGGTGTGTACCTGTACCAGGTGCTGCCTAGTGTCCCCAAGCAGCCAAGCCCACTTGGAGAGATTGAAAGAACAGGGTGGACTTGCCTGCAGGTCATTAAACTCGGCCATTCTCCAGGGCAGAAGCAGAGCTGGGGAAGGACTTAACTGTGGCTTAACACCCATGCTCCTTCCTATGTGGTAATTACAGGCTTCCCTTTCACCTCCCAGGGAGAATAAATCACAGGCTCCCGGCCTGGCTGCTGGACAGACGAAGGCAGTCCTGATCAGGAGACACAGGGAACCTGCTATGTGGGAGGTACAGGGAGGCCTGCTAGTTGTTACAGGGCACATGGTAAGAGGTCGCTTTTTTGGCAGAGGTAGAATCTAGGGCTCAAGGCAGTGACTTGTCAAGTGTCAGATGGCCAAGTGAGGAGAGAATTCTGGAGCCAGCCCCAGCTGGAGCTCACTCCCAGCACCCACTTCATTGGCTGTGAGACTTCTCGAGCTCCCATCCCCAGGTTTTCCCAAACTTCTGGGACATGCCACAGGTCAGTAGCCTTGGAAGCACACAGCTCCTCCGGTAGGTAAGACCAGAGATCTGAAAACCGGCTCCAGACTCTAGCGTGACAGGACGTTTGCTCTGTTCTGTTTTCTTCCCAACCTTAGATAGCCTTGATTATCACTCCAGATGAGTGATGGGCACACAGAATTCCAGCCTCACCCCAGATGACTCCCACCCCTCACCCCAACACCAGGGCTTCTTAAAGATGCTCTGGCTGGCCCTGCTTTACAGATAGATTGTGGAGAAAGAGCAGGTGTGGGAGGTGGAGAGGGCAGAGGTCACTGGAGAAAGCCAGCTCTGTTTACCCCTACAGATAAACCCTGCTCTGGTTTCAGAAGCTGCCAGATAACATTACCCAGCAGCTGGGCTTCAATTAAACACCCTGATTCCAAACACAGTTACTTGGGTTTATGTTTCCTGTGTGGAGTTTCCCTTTCTTCTAGATTTTAAAAATGCACGGATTCCATTTCAAGGTCTCTAGTCACTTCAGGCAGATGGTAGGCAACTAGGAGGCCTCCTTAGAGACCATTCGCCATGTCCAGCTTCCTGTGGGCTAGCCAGACTATCATGTTTCTCTGCAGCACATGTCGAAAGGACAAGAACCCCCAGCAGGGGACACTACATATGGACAATCAGCCCAGCACCTCATCAGGCAGCCTCCCATTCCGAGGCCATGCTATCTGCTGAATCCACACGGCCTGACCGTATCTGAGCTCTCTGATCTTGTCTGCGCAGTGGGTTCTGCTGCCCTCTAGGAACCAAACTCCTTTGAACTTGGTATAGGTCAGTTAACTTGCATGACCTGGATGCAAATCACTTGCAGGTCAGCTCCACAGTATCAAGAAAGGAGCCCAGTCTCTGGAGGGGCATCCAGGATGGGATCTGGGATGGACCAATGAATGACTGCAAAGATGGGCCCAACCATGCCTAGGACCCAGCCTGGCTTGGGTTTCATCAGAAATACTAATGTCTGTTGCTGCTTTTGCCACAGAAAGCAAGAGAAGAGGAGAGGGGCTAGGAGTGTGGCGGGAAAGGGGCACCCCTATGTGGTAGCCATGGTGGCTGCAGTTGGCTGAGGAAGGCCTTATTCTCCCTGGCCCTGGGCCAAATGGAAACTCCACTGCAGTGCTCTCCAACCTGCTCGCTCACACATGGCTCTGGCATCAGGTGGCTAGAACCAGGGCCATAGCAGGGCAAGGCATGTTCGATACGGGATGGTTGCCCAGTCAAGGGACCAAGTAGGGAAGAAAGCAGAGGGCTTCAGGAGTACTATTCCTAATGCAAGTGGCTGTGCCAAAGCCTGAGCTGATATTGTCTTCTAGACTCTCAAGGTGACAGTGATGGTCCTGCTATTAAAAATCCCTATGCACATCCACTAACTGTTCCAGAGAAGGAGCCCTGAAGAGTACCACCATGTGACCTTGGTTCCATCCGCCCCATGAGTCTGTCCGAGTCTGGGAGTGCTCAGAGCTTGTGATCCACCATCAGCGGGCTATTAGATCCACCCTCGTTTGCTAATTGCTGGCGCAGCACAACCGGAGAGCTTGGCCCATGTTGCATCAGTCTGTTTAACAGGAGTGAGCCATCCCCTGCGTGGTCTCCCCATTAGCAGAAGCTGTCTTGCCCTCTTCCTGGCCTGCAGTGTACTAGGTCCTGAGATAACAACTGATTCATTCAATGAAAGTAGCAGAGTTTGTAGCAACAAGGTGTGGCTAGAGACATATTGGAGGGAGTTCTCCAGCCCCACACCCAAACATTCAACATGCAAGAATCAAAATACTAATCCTTCTGATTCACTTCAAGGGTCATTGCCATCCCAAACCTTGTCAGTAATGGCCCATGTCACTTAGCTCAATTTGGGGGTTGGGGGGAGGGGAGATAGATAGGCTGGGAATAGGGGTCTATTAACCCATATGGCCTCAAACTCATAATAGCCAATGATGAACTACTGATCCTCCTGCCTCTACTGCCTGATTGCTAAGACCACAAGTATGCCAATATATATACATATACATACATACATACATACTCAGTTTATATGACGCTGGGGATCAAGCTCAGGGCTTTGTGCACACTACATAACAAACACACTGCCACATGAACCACACTCCTAACTCTAGCGTGTTTAGCTTAGCCTGAAAACATTGAGGACCTCAGAGGTGGCCCTGGTAAAATCCCAGTGCCTCCTCTAGCTGGGTATTTGTTGTGGGTGATTTAGAGGGAACCCTCTACTCCAACATGCACACCTACAGGGTGACCACAGGGCGAGTGACCATGAGGTGTCACAGCAAATCCTGCAGAAGCCACCCCAGAAAGGCTCCAGAACCAGAGCCACACCCACCTACTACTTCAAAGCCCACGAGTACCACCCAGCTCTGGGGAAAAGAGAGCTTTTTTATCCATTCCTTATTACTTTTGCAGTACTGGGAATTGAACCCAGGACCCTATGCATGCTAGGCAACTCCCACCACTGGGCTACATCTCCAGTCCTGGGGAAAAAAAAAAAAAGACTTTAAAAAATCCTATATATTTAGTTTAAAAAATTTTTACACAAGTATATTTACTGTATTTTGAGCACACTCCCTCCTCCATGTCTCCATAGCCTTCTCTTAGGTAGTTTTCCTTCTACTTTCAAGTCTCTCTCTCTCTCTCTCTCTCTCTCGCTCTCTCTCTCTCTCTCTCACGCACACACACACACACACACACACACACACACACACACCACACCACACACACTCTCGAGCGTGTGTGATTTCCATATTATATGACACCTCGGGCCCACAGATGAGCATAAACACACACACACACACACACACTCACACGCACGCACACACACACACACTCACAC
>JADRCD010224265.1:17302-38271 GCA_019843815.1 Montemys delectorum | reverse complement strand
CCTTTGGTGATGTGAGGGTCATTGAAGTATAGCTTTATTACAATGAAATCCAATGTCTAAAAATTGTTCTTATTTTGGGCTTGTACCACAGAAGGAGTCAAGATTTTAAACTCTACTAAATACAAAACAAGCAAGAAGACTTTATATATTTATGTTCATTTAGGAAAATACCAGTAGTGATGTATTATTTTGAAGTATACAGTTAATATGTTTGGAATTACTTAAAATTTATATTGAGAAAAATGTATTTTCACTATTGCTGTAGACGAGCATCTACATAAGACTGTTAAATTGTTGTTTTATATCATACAACTTTTATAATACTTATTTGTATTGTTATAATATTTTATAAATTTTAAGAAATATGACATAAAAGATATTGTAGGTATTGAAGGGGGGTCTCTGGGAGGAGTGGGGATACAAAAGGGAAACAAAAATGTGATTTAATTCTATTTACAAAATATGTTTTTAAATATTAACAAATTCAAATAAATTGAAATCATGTAAAAAAAAAATACACACACCATTTCTTAAATGAATGTAACCTGTTCTCTGTGGGCTGAGAATAAAGTCACTCACTCAAGTCAAATAGCTTTGACCATAGCAGGAAGTCTGTATCCAAAAATTGAGCCTACAATTCATTTCTTGGTACAGCAGGACTATCAACTCTCAGCTTAGCTACGATGGAGGTAAAATCCTTTGGTGATGTGAGGGTCATTGAAGTATAGCCTTATTACAATGAAATCCAATGTCTAAAAACTGTTCTTATTTTGGGCTTATACCATAGTAAGAGCCAAGATTTTAAGTTCTACTAAATAGAAAATAAACAAACAAAAAGACTTTATATATTTATGTTCATTTAGGAAAATACCAGTAGTGATATATTATTTTGAAGTATACAGTTAATATGTTTGGAATTACTTAAAATTTATATTGAGAAAAATGTATTTTCACTATTGCTGTAGACGAGCATCTACATAAGACTGTTAAATTGATTTTATATCAAATAACTTTTATCATACTCATTTTTATTGTTATAATATTTTACAAATTTTAAAGAATATGACAAAAAATATTGTAGGTATTGAAGGGGGTTCTCTGGGAGAAGTTGGGGTACAAAAGGGAAACAAGAATGTGATTTAATTCTATTTACTTAAAATTTTTTTTAAATGTTAACAAATTTAAATAAATTGAAATCATGTAACTTTTCTCATCATATTGCAATAAAAGTTAAAAAAAAAAACAACAAAGAACCCCTAAAACTTTGTAATGTGAATATAATGCTTTTGGTATTGATTTTAAAGAGAATGGAGTGTTTAAAATTGGGTTTTCTTTCCAAAAGTTATGGTTATGCCTTGATATTATAAAAGAAACTTTAAAAAGTATGGTTAAAACTGTCAGCGCTCCATTGGCTGCAGTTTGCAGTTTGATGATTACTTATAATTCTCAGGGATAAGGAATTGTTAAATGTGTGCTTGGCTCTCTGAAAAATTTGCTTTAAAAAACAAAAAAGGGGGAATTATATCCTTGTGTACCTTATTTCAACCACACTTTACATTTTAAAAATTTTAAAATTTGGATGCTAAGGACCTCTTTGCTGAGTGTCTATAACATCCTACAACTAGGTATACTCATTTCTTGGTGAGATGGAGGGATCCACTTAGTGCACATGGCATGATCCTGATCAGCTGTTTAATACTGGGGAAGAGGGATTGTTTGTGTTTTTTCCATAGAAGACTACGAGCGCTTGCTAGCTGCCAGAGTTATTGGTATGACATGCTGACCTGTGAGCCTGCTGAGTGTCCTGACAATGGTGATAGAGAAGCTGTATTGGGCCTACGTCCCTGATGAGCCAGGCCTAGTTGAGACTAAGGTCCAACAGTTACACAACTTAAATTAGAGATCCAGAAAAAACATTTTTCAGCCACTGCTGATAATTGGTGTAAGTCCTCCATGTTCACCCTCTTAATGCCCCTCCTTGGACCATTCATAAACATTTTATTCTTAGCAACTTTGGGGCTCGTTTTTTTTGTTTTTTGTTTTGTTTGTTTGTTTGTTTTGTTTTGTTTTGTTTTTTTAACAAAATTACTGATTTTATAAAATAGCAGATTGACTCCATGGCATCAAGACCCTTGAAAATTCATTTTAATAGACTTGATTTGGCTGATAGAGGGCTAGGCGAACCCAACGTTGATAATTCTCCTTTAGGAGCTGCATAGGATTCAGACGTATGCATACTGGTTCTGGATAAAATGAATCCAGTGTGGGCACCAGCGTGGGCTGTGAGGCTAAGCACCAGGGGAAGGTCTCACACAGACCATCTCTGAATTCCCCGTGAGACAAACCTGGTTTGCAAGGAGGTGGATATCTGTTTTTTTAACTTTATCCTAAGGATTTTCTAAGGCTCTGCCTCCCTTCTCCAAAAGATACCAAGAGCCGTGACTGCGAGACATTGTGGTAATCCAACCCACAGGAGGAATTAGGTTGATGCTCCCCTCCCCTGCTGGTTAACACCCACTCATCCAAGGATGAGGCAATTATATGACCACCTCGGTTCCTTAAAGCCTCAATTAAAAAATAATAAAAAGGGAGGAGATGCTGGGAGCCATGCCCTTAACCATGGCCTTGTGGAAAATTATTGGCTTACTCATACCACCCTGAGAGAACATGTGTAGTCTAACAGTAAGAATATTTGCGGGTGTGGAGGACACTGACCATTGGTTCCAGGAACTGAAGATTGCCACCTGGCCTCCATTTCCCCAGGCTCTTCCCCCTCCCTTGAATCTTTCTCCTGTTTGTGCTTATATTGCCATCATGAAGTAAAGTTTTTGGAGCTTGATCAGACATCTGTCTTGCTCTCATTCTTTCTGTCTCTTGTCTCTTTCGGTCTTTCTCTCCCCTGCCCTAGGTTCCTCTTCAATGACCCACGGGTCAGTGAACCTATCCCTAGTCCTCCAAATTATATAAGCCTAGAATTACCATTAGTAAAGTTGATGTGACTCCCTGCAGCTGGTCCTGGATTGATCATTCATTGTCCATATGCACTTGGCTTGTGAACCCCAAGTTTGCTGTCCTGTTCCCATTGAGCTGATGAACTTTGAGGACAGGGAGACATACAGTGAAAATTCTATACATGGGTTATCTTAGTTGGTTACAACTTAATATATATATTTGAATCGTACTTTGTTTAAAATGTGTATGTGTAAATGTGTGCAGTTACATTCTTTGTATTTTTTTTTTTTTTTACTTTATTCTCATCTCTCACTTTATATCTGGACCACAGTACACCTCCCTCCACTTTTCTACATCCTTCCCAACCTAACATCACATGCAGATATTCTACCATCTCCCCTGAAAAAAGAGCAGGCCACTTGGGGATAGTAAATGAACAAGGTATATCATATTTTAATAAAAATAGACACAAACCCTCATATCAAAACTAGCAAAGCAATTAAGTATGAAGAAAAGCATTTTAAGAACAGGAAAAAGAATCATATGCAGCTACCCCCTATAATCTCACAACTATGTTTCATGCCTTAGAAGGTGACTGCTAAGCCAGGCGGTGGTGGCACACGCCTTTAATCCCAGCACTTGGGAGGCAGATGCAGGCAGATTTCTGAGTTTGAGGACAGCCTGGTCTACAGAGTGAGTTCCAGGACAGCCAGGGCTACACAGAGAAACCCTGTCTCGAAAAACAAAACAAAACAAAAACAAACAAACAAAAAACAAGGTGACTGCTAAGAAAGGGCTTTATTAAATTGATTACATTTATAGGGTTCTCTCAAGAATGTGCTTTTAAAATTCTTTTTAAGACCACCAAAACATGCAAAGCATTTACAACATTTGTTGCATTATCAGGGTATATCTTCAGTATGTGTTCTTGTATGATTTTGAAGATGACTAGATTGTGAAAAGGCTTTACCCACATTGGTTACACTCATAGGGTTTCTCTCCAGTATGTGTTCTTTTATGGCTTTGAAGACTATTGTGATGTGCAAAGGCTTTGCCACATTGGTCACATTCATAGGGCTTCTCTCCAGTATGTGTTCTTTTATGATTTTGAAGGGTGGTATGTTGTGCAAAGGCTTTGCCACATTGGTTACATTCATAGGGCTTCTCTCCTGTATGTGTTCTTTTATGTCTTTGAAGATTATTAGCTTGTGCAAAGGCTTTGCTACAGTGGTTACATTCATAGGGTTTCTCTCCAGTATGTGTTCTTTTATGACTTTGAAGACTGTTGTGGTGTGCAAAGGCTTTGCCACATTGGTTACATTCATAGGGTTTCTCTCCAGTATGTGTTCTTTTATGACCTTGAAGAGTGTTGTGTTGTGCAAAGGCTTTGCCACATTGGTTACATTCATAGGGTTTCTCTCCAGTATGTGTTCTTTTATGACGTTGAAGATCGCTGTGACTTGCAAAGGGTTTGCCACATTGGTCACATTCATAGGGTTTTTCTCCAGTATGTGTCCTTTTATGGAGTTGAAGATCACAGTAACGTGCAAAGGCTTTGCCACAGTGGTTACATTCATAGGGTTTCTCTCCAGTATGTGTCCTTTTATGCTTTTGAGGATTACTGTGGCATGCAAAGGCTTTACCATATTGATTACCATCATAGACTTTTTCTCCAGTGTGTGTTCTTCTATGTTTTTGAAGACCAGTATAAGAAATAAAGGATCCAGAATGCGTGCTTTTACGAAACTGATGGTGATTGCTTCTTGAAATGGCTCCATCATATTGAATACATTCATAGGTTTTCTCTTCAGTATTAATTGGTTCATCCCTTTGAAGATGCCTGTGATATAAATAGGCTTTAACACATTGGATATATTCAGAGGGTTTCTCCACAGTAGTACTTCATTTAAGTCTGTGTATGTAATTAGCACATGTATAAGGTTTACCCCATTCATTATACTAATGAATCATTTATCTGTATGGATTAGTTTAACAATTTTTTTCTAACTGTAAAGAGGAATCAGATATAATAAGGTTCTATTACTTTGTTTATGTCCATAGTGGTTTGATTCATTTTGGTTATTATTTATATCTTCAATACCTGTGATGCTAAGAGCATTTATTACATGGCTCAAAATTATAATATCCTTTTCCTATATGAGGTTTTTCACATATTTGACAAAATGTGCAAACATTCACAGCTTTACCATAATGACTGTATTCATAAATTTTCCTATAATGTGAGCCATACAACATTTACAAGGTTAAACAGGACAAACAGAAAATTTCTACATTACTAATACTCATAGGGATTTTCTGCAGTCTGAGGGTTTTTGTGATGTATTCACAATGAAGTTGTGAAATCAAGTAATTGTCAACCTTCATAATTTTCAACAAATTTATTCTAAGTGGGGAAAGCTAAAAATCTTCTAGTTGTCCTCTCAGAGAGGTATAGGTTTTATGTCAATATACCTTAGGCAGAGTATTGTATCATTATAGATGATAGATAGATTAGATAGATAAATAGATAGATAGATAGATAGATAGATAGATAGATAGATAGATGGATAGGTATATCTGTCCCATGTAATACACTCATGGATAGGAGAATAAGAAAATATATCTACCTTGTATTCACTCAGTTTTACTTTTTGTTCCTCATAGACATGTAGCGTTTGGATTAAAGTTTTGCTTCAACAACCTTTTAAACTTCCATGACCTTGCACTCTCAATAATCTTAGCAACCTTGCCACAAGTGTATGAGTAACATCAGTATACTAAGGATTCTTTCCATATCAGACAGTTTTGGATATAAACTGATTCCATATTTAATGTGTATACTTTTTGCACAATCTCAGTGGTTATGAGACTAAACAGACTGGCAGTTCTACAGTGTACCTTGAATGGGGCTGTGCTTGAAATGGTAATATCTGTTAGGGCATCATTTCCATGGTTTCTGTCTTAAAGGAAAGCCTTGCCAACACAAATCGAATACCTGACACTGAGTTTTGCTTTTTGTGAGAATTTAGTAATCAGTATTCATAAAGCTATGCTTCTTTACACTCTTGATTTTAACTAAAACTTCAAGAACTAATAAAGATTTCTTCAAAGGCATATTAGGATCAGTGTGCACAAGAAAATTACCTTCTATGTCTTCCAGAATTTTCACAATATACTTCAATATTGTGATCTTCCCAGTTATAGCCTAGAAGAGAGTACCAGAAAATACATGATATATTACTGGAATTTAGGCAAAATTTAAAAACTATCTTCAGTGATCCTTAGAAACTGGCCTAATTTATTAAAATCATTCTTCCTCCTTCTCAAATGAAATTATAGAAGTGTATCAATAACAACCACAAAAGCAAACAAACATACAAACGAACAACCACCACATCAAAAATACAGTTGCCCCCTATTTTAAAAAGAGCAACAACATTCACAATCTTACCTATTGCAATGAGGTTCCTGTAGGTCTCCAGCATCACATCTTTGTAGAGACTCTTCTGGAAAGGATCCAGCAAAGCCCATTCTTCCTGAGTAAAGTTCACCGCTACATCATCATATGTCACTGCGTTCTAAAACATCCCACATATACATAGAAAAGTAGAATGATAATGAAATATTAGACATGTATATTTCATTGCCATATATTCAAAAATTTTTGGTACTTTACCCACTTTGCTTCCTCACATAGAAATTATAATGTAATCATGATCACCAAGTCATTTTTGAAGGAAACTGAATAATGAGGTTTTCATCTGTCATTTCTTCACCCTTTGAGTTGGATACACCCTTGGAAGAGAAAAGCCAATGAATAGACATGAAGAGACAAGCAAAAAGATCAGTAGTAGGAAGGACACAGAGATATTGTGTTAATAATTACTAACTACAAAAGCAATGAGCAAGATGGTTAGACTGGTGCATGCATTTAATCTCAGCACTGAGGATACAGAAGCACAAATATCTCATTGTTTTGGTGCTAGCTTGGTCTAGGCAATAAGTTCTAGGACAGTCAGAGTCGTATACTATTACCCAGTATCCATTGCAAAAATTCAAAGAGTCAAACCACAAGAAACCAATCAGAATATTATGTAAGTTCTTACAATGAGTTACACATTCACCTCAGTTGTATATTCATCTTCCAGAAACTAGAACATTTAATTAAATTATATTTAATTGTAACATTAAATAATATCTTATGAAAAGGAAAAACATGTTTACATGGACAGATGAGAATATCAGCAATGTAAATATTGATAATAAAAAAATGACATAAAGCTGGAGAGCTGGCTCACCAGTGAAGAGCAGTTGCTGTTCCTTCCTGCAAAGAAGTGTGCCCAATGGCCAGTACTCACATAAGGGCTCATAAGTAACCATTACTATAGTTTCATGAGTTCTGAGGCCATCATCTGACTTCTGAAAGGACCAGACACACTTGAGGTATATACTTACGCAAAATACTCACATTGTTTTTCAGCCTAAATTCAAAGCCAATACAACAGGCAAGAAGAATGTCACACAAGTACAGTTCAATGACTAAGGAGGCTTAGGAAGTAATAATGTCATCAATACATGCCAAACTGGAAAACAGAACGATACTCTCCACCAAATTTAAAAACATCAATATGTGGATGAAGCTTAGCACAGCAGCACATGCCTAACATATACAAAGACCTACATTCCAGGCCCATAGGCCAATAATGTAAGAACAAACAAACAAAAATGACAGGCATGTTGCCTCATATTTAATACAAGCACCCAAAGTGCCAGATTCAGGTTGATCTCTAAGTCTGAGGCCTATCTTTTATCCACCCCTTCTCTGAAGACAGCCAAAGCTACACAGACAAGCGTTGCCTTTTAAAACAAACAAGAAAATCCACAACAAAAATAAGAACAACACACAAAAAAACTTACACTAGCAAAACTTTTGTTATAATGTTAATGTACACTGTGTGAAGATTATCATTATACTCTTCAAACACTGCTATCTGTGCCACCATATCTTATTGCAATCATTACTTTAAGTATTTCCTGCCTCAATATTATATAAGCATTGGTACCTATTTTTTCTCTGATTTTTTTTTTTCAATAAAAGCTTAGAACCCAATGACTGAGCAGTTTTAGGATAATGAAGGACCTCCTCCAACCCTAACATGGAGAAGAATAATGGGAGTGGGGGTTCACTCTGGAGACATCAGGAAAAAACACCTCTAGCTTAGAGACGCAGTTCAGTGCAAAAATGTAAGTATCACTGGATTTTTGTCTGGGAATTGGTCAGATTACACTGGAAGATGAAAATAAAAGAAAATTGCTTAGTTATTTTTCCCTTAAAGCTTGATAAGTACATATAATAGTCCAGTTCCAATTATTTAGGAACTAGCTTTGTTACTACAAGGGCAGTGACATTTGGCATACCAATGAGTGACAAGAACTCCCTTGCAGTAGAAACTCTAAGGGAAGGCTCTGAGGAACCAATGTGGGTAACCTTAGCCAAATGTGCAATAGCGTGAATATGGAACCTAAAGAGACCACCTCCAGTACATAGACAAGGGCCCAGTGGAGGACCTTACATCCAACATTTTCTTTCTCTTTTGGTTGTTTGAGACAGGGTTTCTCTGTGTAGCCCTGGCTGTCCTGGAACTCACTCTGTAGACCAGGCTGTCCTCGAACTCAGAAATCCACCTGCCTCTGCCTCCCAAGTGCTGGGATTAAAGGCGTGCGCCACCACTGCCCAGCGGACATTCAACATTTTCAATTAAAAGTTGTTCCTTTCTAAAAAATAATGCAGGGACAAAAATGGAGCAAGCATGGACAAATGGATAAACACTGAATAGCCCAAGTTGGAATCCATCCCCTGGGTGGTCACCACCTCTAACATTATTACTGATGCTATGTTATGCCTGCAGACAGGAGCTGAGCATGGGTGTTCTCTGAGAGGCTACCAGTACCTGAATGAGACAGATGCAGACACTCACAGGCAAGCATTGGATAGGTAGGAGTAACATAATAAAAATGACCATGTTAGCAAAAGCAATCTACAAGTTCATTGCAAGCCCATCAACATTCCAACATAATTTTTTATAAGTCTTGAAAGTGCAATTCTCAGCTTAATAGGGAAAAATACCCAAGGATACTCAAAGCAATCCTAAGCAATAAAAGAACTTTAATAGGAATCACCATCCCTCAACTCAAGCTACACTATAAAGCAATAGCGATGAAAACTGTATATTGGTACAAAAACATAAATGTGGACCAATGGAATTGACTCAAACCCCAGGAATAAACCCACACATCTATGTATACTTGATTTTTGATAAAGAAAGAAAAGCAAACAATGGAAAAAAGAGAACATCTCCATCAAATGCTACTGGTCTAACTGGTATCTGCATGTAGAAAAATGAAAACAGATTCATATATCTCACCCTGCACAGAATTCAATTCCAAGAGGATCAAACTGGATAAAATGGATAAAATGAATCTCACAGAAGAGAAAGTGGGACAAAAACGGACTTGAACTATTTGAACAGGAGACAATATCCTAAGCAGACCACCAATGGATCAGGCTCTAATGTCAACAATTAAAATATGGAAACTCAGGAAACTGCAAAGCTTTTGAAAGGCAAAGGACACTGTCAGTAGGACAAAAAGGCAGCCTATAGATTGGGAAAGATCTTCGCCAGCCTTACACCTTACAGAGGGTTAGTATACAAAATCTATATTAAAAAAAAAAGAGAAGATAGACACCAACAGCCCAAAGAATATGATTAAAAAATGTGATATCATGCTAAACAGAGAATAAACAACAGAGGAGTCTCGAATAGCTGAGGTGAAACTAAAAAACTGTTCAAAGTCCTTAGTCATCAGGAAAATGTAAATGAAAATAACTCTTCCACCCATCACAATGACTAAGATCAAAAACTGAAGGTATACCACAAGCTGGCAAGAATGTGGAAGGGGAGCAATCCTGCATTGTTGGTGGGAGTGCAAACTTGTACAAGCTATGTGGAAATATACTGGGCATTTTTTTTTTCAGAAAACTTGGAATAGTTCCACACCAGGGGCCAGCTCTATGCCCAACCCCTGATCATACACCCAAGAGATGCTCCAACATTCCACAAAGACATTAGCTCACTATGTTCATAAAAGCTTTATTCGTAATAGCCAGAGAATGGAACAACCTAGATGTTGTTCAAATAAAGTGTGGATGAAGTAAATGTGGTACACTTAAGTACTGGAATACTAATCAGCTATGAAAAACAAACATCATTAATTTTGTAGGCAAATGGATGGATCTTGAAATTATCATCCCGAGTGCGGTAACCCAGCCGCCAAAGGAAATGCATTGTATTACTCACTTATAAGTGGATATTAGACACAAAATACAGGATACATAGGTGTAGAGAGCCGCGGTGAGCGGTGATAGCCAGCAGATGGCGCTGACATCCGGTGCTCTCCCAAGTTTACAGGTGAATTGCGCATATGCCTAGGGCCAGAGTGCGCCAAGTCACGACCCATCCTGGGGCGTATTGCGCTCCTGAGTAAATAGCCAATCAGAATGAACATGCCGCTCCAGGGCATATACAAGCAGTGCCTTTTTCGGGGTCTGGATCGCCCTCTTGAAGATGTAATAAACAATTGCTGCAGAAGGATCCTGTGTGTGTCCACGTGTTCTTGCCGGCAGGAAACCTGCGCGGACTACACATAGGTCAGACTCCACAGACACAAAAGAGGTAAAGAAGACATAATGCACAAGTGAGGACACTTAAATTTCATTTAAAATGCAGAATAAAATAGTCATGATTGGCAGGTGGTTGAAAGGAACTAGGTGGGAGAGTAGACAACAGGAGGAAATTGGGAGGGTTCAGGATCAGATTTGGGGAGAGAGAGGGGCCAGATACCCAGATGGCCAAGAGAATGTATGAAAATCTGCAACCAAAGGAGACTGGGAAGTGGCAAACATCTGGAACTAACTTCGCGATGGAGCATTAAGCCTGGCTTGGCCCTGCTGGGACTGAGTGACATAGATTCGGCACTTGGCACAAGGCCCTGGTGTGAGCTTCCTGGAGTGTTGAGGGCTGCTGTAGGCAATAATAATAATGTACATATTTCATATTCCTGCGAGGATGTCCTCCTTGTTAAGGTTAATGACTCCATGATAATTAAAACAGCTGGAGTCTAGGAGTTAAGGGCATTTCTATGTCTCAACAAAATGGTAAACACTGGGTCATTCATGATAGCACTTAAGGAAAGAACTCTCAATACATAAGCTTGAAATATAATTTCTCAATATGCAAAACTTAATGATTCAATATGAATTATATGAGGGTCTTCACAAATCTGAAGGAACAAAAGCTGTGCACTGTGAGCCAACTTGTTCGAAAGTTAGCCCACCCATCTATTTGCTTTTGTTTGTTTGTTAAGCTTAGGAAGGCAGATAGACAGATTAATAGCTTTGACTGAGAGTCTCTTAAAAGTTGTCAAAACCTCACACTAGGCAACGTGGAAAGTGGTTTTGTAGTGTTTTGTTTTGTTGCCTATCTTGCAATATGTTTTATCTGTATAAATGTGAATTTAATGTGGTTAGTGGTATAGGAAATTCAAGTTGTTGAAATAAATAAAAATTAATTATTCTTAATGATATAAAGCAAAAATATCTATAGATGAATGCAAGATGACCGATAACATTAAACTCTTTCAACCTGTTTCTATGTAATCATTGTAATGTTAATTCTCTGTAAAATCCAATGTAATTGAGAGAAATTATCTGCTTTCTCTAGGAATTAATTTCAACTAGAATGTAGCCTGAGATTATTTGTACAATATCATTCTCAATGGCTGCATCACATATTTTAGTCACTGTATCATAGCTAATATAAGGGTGTCAACTATTAATTTAGTGCATAGTTATTATAAAATACTTTTTCAATCATTATTTCAAGAATATTATTTCCAATCTTACATCATAGAATAGATCTTGATGCTTTCACAAGTAAGTCAGTGTATGGAAGACACACAGAGCACTTCACACACTAGAACAAATGTTAGTTTACTACTTGAACTGAAAAAAAAAAACCACTAGCTCAAATAACACGATATTTGAGATGAGTTTATAGTACATGCCTCATTTGCTCTGTAACAATGGTGGCAAGCATATACATTTTACAAGAGTATACCAGTTTTATAGGAGGAGGACAGGTAGATTTTCTTTGTTATCTTTTGGTATCAGGTCAAATTTTTGTCATATCTGTGCAGTATTTTCCAAGGGCTATGTAACCCTCAAAACACAACAGAGAACACTGTAAGCAAGGAAAGATTATTTAAACAAACAATTTCAGACAATTAAGCGTACATGGGTCTGTGTTAGTAAGAATGGTATTTTTATACCATTCTATAAAGTAATATAGAAGCAAATCACATAAGTTTCTAAGACACTGGGAAAATGAACCAGAAAAAAGAAAGGCTTATTGTAGCCCACATGACTAGCATCACTAAATCACATTAGCTCCATAGCTATAGGTCTGCCTTGATTCACAATTGTTGAGTTGTTGAATTGGTGTCAGCAGTGGAGAACAAATTGCTAAGCCTTCATTTTGCCAAAGACGCAGAGAAGTTCATCCTACTCGGAAATACTGACACCCAGCTAGCTCACCCATGTCCTTTTTTTTTTTTTTTCAAATATTATACATGGTTAGTTGGAGCTGGGAAAGTTCAAACTGCTAAAGTTATATTGCCCTTGCTGCCTGTGAGACCACGCAATCCACACAAATCTCAAGCCAAAGTAAAAAGTAAGAACTTCAGGACTGCCCAAGGGCATCTTAGAAACCAATTCTGTGCAGGTTCCACCTATCACCAAGTGTGTATTTCCAGTGAGACAACATGTCTTCAAGGTGCAAACAGTCTCAGGACAATTTCTCCGCCTGCACGCGGTAAGCCAAACTTACTCATTAAGCAAATGCTTTACTAAAACATTCCACTCAAATCCAAACACAAAGGATTTATTCTGTATTTCATTTAAAGCCAAACATAAAAGCTTTCCTTTAAACATCATTACACACACTTGAATGTTGATGAGGGCATACGGACTGATTCATAAAAGTCTTTGAAATGGCAAGTCCATTGAATGGCTTCTCCCAGTTGTTGAGGTAATTTCAGATTTCACTAGAATTTGATATACTTGATGGCAAATTCAGTGGATAAACACCAAACTTAATTATAACATTCTAAAGTCAGGTTTTCATAATTACGTAGCTATTATAAAATTGTATGCTTCACCCCCAAGAAGCTGTTAAGTAGATGTGAGGACCAGGCTTTTAAATGCCCCGTGTTCTTGATACTCAGGAGTACACCGAGATCTCCAAATACTTGGGTATTGGCTTAGCATGTTTGACTGAAGATTTTATATTGGATATAAACTGTGTGGAGTCTTTAGCGCTTATGGGCTATCCAAAACAGCATTACTTGCTTCCCCTACATGGAATCCACCTTTTATTTGATGATTAGTTTTCACAGGTAACTACCAAATCTCAGTGTCACAGAAAGCCAGATGAAAGAATTAGATGCCATATTCTAAAGACAAATGTGAAGTTATATGAATGCTAGGTATTAAATGTGGGTCAGCAGTAAAAGCAGGAAGCATTCTCAAATGCTCTGGCACTTTTACTTTTCACTTTTTACTTTTATATATATATGGAATTCTTGAAAGGGCATGAACTTGCACGGCTGTGCACACACTCATACTCACACAGACACCAAAAACAAAATCATTTTCATAAGAACAGAAAACCCTTAATAGAAAGTGACATAAGATCGTGTGCTCCAGCCCACACCAATGCTCCCCCACTCCACACACACATACTTGCAGCATGACTCCCAAGAATTCTGACACTACCAGGTTCACAGGTGAGTACCTCACACCTGCCCCAATACATGGCCTAACTGAGATCCCCACCCTGGTGCCCAAAATACACAGTACCTCCCATCCTGCCAGAGACACATCCTTCCAGTCTGAAACAATGCCCTGGAATAGTACTAGCAGCATAAATCCATCCAGACCCAGAGTCACCTTGACTCCCAGGATGTCTGACACAGGGAGGCTCGCAGATCAGGTCCTCCAGACACCCCTCCCACACCCAAGACAGCCTGAAACAAGGAGGCCCAACCTAACCAGGCTCTCAGGAGGGACATGCTCCAGATAGAGACAGCAACGTCAGTTAACAGCAGAGATAACTAGATGGTGAGAGGCGGCAAGCACAAGAACATAAATGACAGAGACCAATAACACTTGCCAACATCGGAATCCAGTTCTCCCACCACAGTAAGCTCTGGAAATCCTAAACCCATGTGAAAAGCAAAATTATGATCTAAAATCCCAACTCATGAAAATGATAGAGGAACTTAAAGAAGTAAATATCTCCCCTAAAGAAATGCAGGAGAATACAGGAAATAGGTAGAAGCCCATAAACAGGAAACACATAACCCCCTTAAAGAAATGCAGAAAAACACAATCTGAAACAATAATTTGTAAAGTAAGAAGTCAAAGTATCATAATTGGAAGATCATACGATTATATACACTAGTGACCCTAAAAATTAAAATACCAACTTTATATAGGGTATAAATAATTTTAGGAAAATGGCTGAATATAAGGTTAACTAAAAAGTAAATGAATAAGCTGGGCAGTGGTGGCGCACACGTTTAATCCCAGGACTTGGGAGGCAGAGGCAGGCAGATTTCTGAATTTGAGTATAGCCTGGTCTACAGAGTGAGTTCCAGGACAGCCAGGGCTATACAAAGAAACCCTGTCTTGAAAAACCAAAAACTAGAAAAAAAATTAATTAAATTAATCAGTAGCCCTCTTGTATGCCTCCTATACACCAATAACAAATGGACTCAGAGAAAAAAGTGGGGAAACAAAGCAGAGTGACAAAGAGCTGCAATTTGGGAGAATTTCTGGGATAGTATAGGAACCTAGTGTACTAAAAACGTTCAGGAAACGATGAGGGTGATCCTACCGACCACTCCTACTAAAGGAGAGTCTGAACTGGCCATCTGTATAGCCAGGAAGTCTGCATTGTGATGAAAGGTTTACATTTCCTTGAGTTGTTGGACAAGGAGGCCTCTAAAGATCTCATGCTGATTTTAGGGGAAAGATTGCTCACTGAAAACTGACCTCAGAGACTCATTGTTGAAGACAACTTTGACACAGCCAAATAAAACTGAAAATCAGGTGTGTGGAGGCTTGGAGCTTTCAGCCCTATGTTCTAGTCTCTCCCTGGAGAGAGGGTACTCCTTGGCCACAAGAAGAAAATCCTAGACGTAATACAAGCTGCAAAACCCTCCAGCTGCAATCTCTCCAGCCTGCATATGTGCTGAGCCAAGGTTGTGACAAACATTTTTGAGTGGCCAACCAATATCTGGATTAACTTGAGGAGCTGGACATCAGAGGGAACCCAGGCCTTGTACTGTCTGGATTTCCAGGAATCCTCACATAGATTTATTAGGCAAAAATGGGGCTGGCATGGGTGTTAGCTAGGTCTTATTCCTCTATGTTATGGCTATTAGCATGGTCATTTGCTCACGGTGGGAGCAGGTGTATCTCTGATTCTTTTGCTTGATCTTGGCATTCTTTTCTTCCCATTTGCTCGCCATGTCTAGTCTCAAAAGGAGAGCTTTCATCATGGCTTTTCTATCTTGTTTTGAGAGAAAAGAAGAAGGGGATGGGATCTAGGGAAGAGGAGGATAGGAGAGGGTGGGAGTAAGTGAAACGAGTGGAGGGAGGGGAAACTATGGCCTTGGTATACTGTGTGAGAGAAGAATCTAGTTTCAGTTAAATAAATTCAATATTTCTTAACTGAAAATTCATGGAAGAAGAGAAACAACAATAAAGAAAAGCACAAAAGTGAAGACAGGGAAAGAATTATTTTGACAGATACAGTTCTAAGACTGTTTGGGTACAGGATGAACATCAGGCAGGAATACAGGACAAACCCAACCCTATGCTCTCCCTTGATCTCGGAAATCAGAAGTTTTGTACTCCTCAATACATATATATAACAGAAAAAAAACTCATGTTATTTTCTTGTGGTTTTCTTTTTTCAGTAGGTGGATTAGTGGAATTGCAGAAGTAACTGCTCATTTAATTTTAAAAATTAATTCTTGCTTCCCTTTAAGAAAACCTAATGTTTGAATTAATACTGAAATAAAAAATACATCTGTAATGTTATAGAGTATTCATACATTCATTATGTAACATATTAAGTCCTTCTGCTCTGAGCAGGTGCCCTGAGCTGACCTTGGGTGCTAGCTCTGCACTAATCCCACAACACCCAGAGGAAGCTGAACTTCCTTCCCGGTTCTCTAACAGACCCAGGATCGTAGGATTACTGCTGGCGTCATCCGCTGCACGGGGGGGGGGGGTTTCTTCTTTCTTGTAGGTTCTTCTTGAGACAACAGAGGGGGAAGACCTTAGGCGGGGGCTAAGACTTTGTCATAGGAGAAATTTAGGGTTGCTGTATAATAAAGTTACTTATCTAAGTCTAAGTTACTATGCTATTGTAGCTGACCTGCCTTCTGGGATCCTCTGAGGCCAGAAACTGCAGTTTCTCGCACTTAGCTCCTCATCCTAAAACAGCAGGAGAGGACTAATTGCTAGGGCCTTTTCCCTATTGTTCAGATGCCTCTTGCTTGTTGGGCTGGGGGGGGGGCAGTTTGGAGCAATAAACTTCCATTGTACCTGAAGAAGAGAATAACACTCACAGAAGGAAAAACCTTTACATAAGCAAATATGCATGATCTCACATAAATTCATATACAGATTCATGCTTACGTTTTCATTTATACATATCCACTCATACCCAGCTGGGCCCAGCTTGCATGTATTCTTACAATTACATACTTACAATACACATCCATACTTACATATGCATATGGAGCAAAGACCAAGCACCAGTACAGAAAGAACTCACATATTCTGGATGAAAAATAGAGCTCCTATATTTATTACATAGAGAAAGAAAAGGCTTTTATCCTTTTAATGCTAAATGAATTAAACCCATGATTGTAAAAAAAAAAAAGAAAGAAAAAAGAAAAAGAAAAGTGTGTTTAATAAAACTAAGCCTGCCTTGTCCTTCCAATGGGACTTGTTCTGTCCCATGGTAAGGAGAAGCCTGCCTGCTCCTTCTGCTCTCTGCAGTATCTTTACTCCTCTTTCCCTCCGCATTCTGCACATTGCTCTCTCAGTATTTTATGTTACCTATAGTTTCTACATTAGTCCACTCTGCATTCTCCTTCTAATCTAAAAAGCGTTCTGTCTAAAAACTTCCTTTCAGCTCAGTTCCTCTCACCTCTGTTCTCACCTCTACCCCCATTTCTGACCCTTCTCGTTCTTCCCAGCACTTAAACATCTTTCAGAGTACATGAGCACATATTAAAAAGTTCATCAAAAGTTCACACAGAAAATCAAATCATAAATTGATATAGAAGTTTACAACAGAGAATGTTTACATGCATATCTATTAGGAGTAATTATCTAGCTAAACATCCATCACCTGTCTAAGCCCCACAGGTTCAAAGGTTAAGACCATAACTAAGTTTTAACTTACGTTTTGTATAGATAAACCCAATCAATATGTTCTCTTCTGTCCTAGCCCCTATAATAAATCATTAATCCCCTTTTTATGACCTTTGGTTAATTGTCTTACAATCTCTTGGAATGTGCTCAGAGTAGGAGAAAGTCTGGTTACTATCTAAGAGCAATTAGCTGCTGACACTTGGGAGACTGGCAGAGTTGTCCTTGCAGTTTTGACTATCAGAAAAGGTCCTAATATCAGTCCCGTTATAAAAGAGCTTAATAATTACTGATATAATTTTAGGAATTTTTATAGGATCAGCATGAAGTCTTATGTCATCTATTTATCCATATAGCACCACTAAAAGACAGTTCAACTTCATGGATTTGCAGAGATCTGCTCCAAAGAGATGTGCTATTACTTAGTGATTATTATATATGTATAATAATAACAGGAAAAGCACATTAATAGAAGGAACCTTTCGTAAAATTAGTCTCTTACAGCATTGCTTAATAAAGGCTCACCTGCCACAGATTATATAATAATCAGAAGCTGGCATTTCAGGATGATCACCAGCTGGTTATTAGCTTGTATTATTATGGCTCCTGACAGATTACAGGATCTCAAGTACTTGGTCACACCAGGATTTCAGGATCCCAGAAGCAGATTTACTTCCAGGAGCTCTTACACTCAGAATCCCAGGATCACAAGATCACAGAGACAGTTAGACTCTGAGGAGTTCTGATACAACCAAGATAACAGGAGGGACAGGCTCTAGTCAGAGACAGTGCGTTCAGGTAGCACTAGAGATAACCAGATGGTGAGAGGCAAGCTCAAGGACATAAGCGACAGAAACTAAGGTTATTTGGCATCATCAGAACCCAGTTCTCCCAGTATAGCAAGTCCTAGATACCCCATCACACCAGAAAAGCAAGATTTAGATTTAAAATCACTTCTCATGATGATGATAGAGGAAATTTTTTTAATTGGATATTTTCTTAATTCACATTTCAAATGTTATTCCCTTTGCTGGGTTCTCCAATCCTGGGAACCCTATACCCCATCCACTCTCCCCCTGCTTCCCCCTACTTCAACAATTACTATAGATGGAGAAACCAAGATATTCCATGACAAAAACAAATTTACACAATATCTTTCCACAAATCTGTCCTACAAAGGTTAACAGATGGAAAATACCAGCACAAGGAGGGAAACTACACATTAGAAAAAGCAAGAAAGTAATCTTCTTTCAACAAACCCAAAAGAAGATAGCCACACAAACATAAAAATAATATAAAAAATAACAGGAAACAACAATCACTATTCCTTAATAGTTTTTACCATCAATGGACTCAATTCCTCAATGAAAAGACATAGAATAACAGACTGGATATGTAAACAGGACCCAACATTTTGGTGCATACAGGAAATGCACCTCATTGTCAAAGAAAGACACTTACCTCTAAAAATAGGGATGGAAAACAATTTTCCAACAAATGGCCCCAAGACTCAAGGTGGAGTAGCCATTTTAATATCAAATAGAAGGAACTTTTTTTTTTTCTTTCTTTCTTTCTTTCTTTTTTTTTTTTTCCGAGACAGGGTTTCTCTGTGTAGCCCTAGCTGTCCTGGAACTCACTCTGTAGATCAGGCTGGCCTCGAACTCAGAAATCCGCCTGCCTCTGCCTCCCAAGTGCTGGGATTAAAGGCATGCACCACCACTGCCCGGCATTAAAAGGAACTTTTAATCAAGGGAGATCAAAAAGGATAAGGAAGGACACTTCATAGTGGTCAAAGGAAAAATCTACCAAGAGGAACTCTCAATTCTGAACAACTATGCTCCAAATGCAAGGGCCCACATTCATAAAAGAAACTCTACTAAACCTCAAAGCACACACTGCACTTTACACAATAATAGTGGGAGGCTTCAACACCCCACTCTCATCAATGGATTGATCATGGAAACACAAACTGAACAGAGACACTTTGAAACTAACAGAAATTATGGACCAAATGGATTAAACAGATATCTATAGAACAATTCATCCTAAAACAAAAGAATATCCCTTCTTCTCAGCACCTCATGGTACCTTCTTTAAAATTGACCATATAATCAGTTGCAAAACGGCTTCAACAGATAAAAGAAGATTGAAATAATCCCATGCATCCCATCAAATGAACAAGAACTAAGGCTGGTCTTCAATATCAACAAAAACAACAGAAAGCCCACATACACATGAAAGCTGAATGCCCTACTCAATGTTAACTTTTTCAAGGAAGAAAGAAAGAAGTTAAAAACTTTTTAGAATTTAATGAAAATGAAGGTAGAACATACCAAAACTTATGTGACACAATGAAGGCAATGCTAAGAGGAAAACTCAGCTCTGATTACCTCCAAATAGAAACTTCAGAGAGCATATACTACCATCTTAACAGCACACCTGAAAGCTCTAGAACAAAAAGAAGCAAATACACACAAAAGGAGTAGACAGCAGGAAATAGTGAAACTCGGGGCTGAAATCAACCAAGCAGAAACAAAAAGAACTATACAAAGAATCAACAAAAACCAGGAGCTGCTTCTTTGAGAAAAACCAACATAGATAAACCCCTAGCCATACCAACCAGAGGGTGCAAAGACAGTATCCAAATTAACAAAATCAAGAATGAAAAGGGAGACATAGGGTGTCCAGAGCAGACCTTGGGCTCAAGCTCTGCAGCCAGTCCCACAACACCCAGAAGAAGCTCCACTGACAGGTGACCTAACAAGCCCCAGATCACAGGATCCCAGAATCACAGGATCACAAACACAGCTTGACTCTGAGGAGTTCTGACACAACCAGGATCACAGGAAGGACAGGCTCCAGTCAGATTTAGCAAGGGCAGGTAGCACTAGAGATAACCAGATGGCAGGGGGCAAGCATAAGAAAATAAACAACACAAACCAAGGTCACTTGGCATCATCAGAACCTACTTCTCCCACCATAGCAAGTCATGGACACATCATTACACCGGAAAAGCAAGATTCAGATATAAAATCACTTCTCATGATGATGATACAGGACTTTAAGAAAGACATAAATAGCACCCTCAAAGAAATACAAGAGAACACAGGTAAACAGCTAGAAGCCCTTCAAGAGGAAACACAAAAATCCCTCAAAGATCTTCAGGAAAACACAATCAAACAGCTGAAGGAAATGAGCAAAACCATCCAGAATCTAAAAATGGAAATAGAAACAATAAAGAAAACAGAAAGAGAGACAATCCTGGCCATACAAAACCTAGGAAAGAAATCAGGAATCATAGATGCAAACATCACCAACTGAATACAAGAGATAGAAGAGAGAATCTCAGGGGCAGAAGACACCATAGAAAACATTGACAGAACAGTCAAAGAAAATGCAAAGAGCAAAAAGCTCCTAACCCAAAACATCCAGGAAATCCAGGACGCAA
>JADRCD010224265.1:0-12302 GCA_019843815.1 Montemys delectorum | reverse complement strand
ATTTCTTAAATGAATGTAACCTGTTCTCTGTGGCCTGAGAATAAAGCCACTCACTAAAGTCAAATAGCTTTGACCATAGCAGGAAGTCTGTATCCAAAAATCGAGCCTACAATTCATTTCTTGGTGCAGCAGAACTACCAACTGTCAGCTTAGCTATGATGGAGGTAAAATCCTTTGGTGATGTGAGGGTTATTGAAGTACAGCCTTATTACAATGAAATCCAATGTCTAAAAATTGTTCTTATTTTGGGCTTGTAGCACAGTAAGAGCCAAGATTTTAAACTCTACTAAATACAAAACAAACAAAAAGACTTTATATATTTATGTTCATTTAGGAAAATACCAGTAGTGATGTATTATTTTGAAATATATAGTTAATATGTTTGGAGTTATTTAAAATTTATATTGAGAAAAATGTATTTTCACTATTGCTTTAGACGAGCATCTACATAAGACTGTTAAATTGATTGTTGTTTTATATCAAACAACTTTTATAATACTTATTTGTATTGTTATAATATTTTATAAATTTTAAGGAATATGACAAAAAAGATATTGTAGGTATTGAAGGGGGGGTCTCTGGGAGGAGTGGGGGTACAAAAGGGAAACAAGAATGTGATTTAATTCTATTTACTTAAAATATGTTTTTAAATGTTAATAAATTCAGATAAATTGAAATCATGAAACTTTTCTCATCATAATGCAATAAAAGTTTAAAAAAAAAGTTTACCCGATTTTTAAAAAAAAGAGGGGGAGGCAGAAAGTCAGGAAATTCAAAAAATCATCAGATCCTACTACAAAAGCCTATATTCAAAAGTGGAAAATCTGGATGTAATGGACAATTTTCTAGACAGATACCAAATACCAAAGTTAAATCAGGATAACATAAACCATCCAAACAGTCCCTTAACCCCAACCAAAAAAAAAAAAAAAAAAAAAAAAAGCCCAGGACCAGATGGTTTAGAGCAGAATTCTACCAAACCGTCAAAGAACACCTACTACCAATACTCTTCAACTTATTTCACACAATAGAAACAGAAGGAACACAACCCAGTTCATTCTATGATGCCACAGTTACTCTGAGTATTCTCCCTTCGAGATGGAAGGGTTTCTGTCTAATAATGAACTTTTCACAATTTCCTTTCATAGAAGACTTCATAAGAGATTTTTTTTCTACTTACAGCTACTGCTGTACTTACTTCTATCATGTTTAATGTTCCAAACAGATTTTAAAAACTGAAAAAAAAAAAAAAAAAAAAAAAAAAGATACTACTGATCTCTCCTCCAGAAAGAGCGACCCAATATTCTACAGATCTCTTTGTGAATTCAGGTGATCAAAGTGGCTTTTATGTCTCTTCAGACACTCATGCTTCTTTGTGATTTCAGGATAACAACTGAAGCCCACACACAAAACAATGTTGAAGAACAATTTAATTTCTTCTTCATGCCAAGCACCATGCACACCTGAAAAAACTCTGAAATTCAAAACTCCTTATGTGCCCTGGAATTTAATTTCCATGAAACACTACTATGTGGCTGGTAATTCAACTAAATTCAAAAAATTCAATTCAAATTAAATTGGATATCCAAAATAAATTATATTCAAACAGTTTCGATAATTGAGGGTAGATGTGGCCATAAATGAGAAAACAAGGAGTGGTTAATGGGAGGTGAAAGAAAAAAAAAATAAAAAAGAAAGGAACATGTCTGTTCCTAGACATGTTGGAATAAAGTTTATTGCAGATACGTGGGAGAGTAGAGTTAGAGACAGGCACATCTTTGAGAGTCCAGAGTCAACTGGAACCTGAGCCCTGTGCAGAGAGGGTGGAGAGGAGAGGAAAGCCAGACTAAGAGAGGAGGTGGGTAAATGACAGATGAAAAAGATAGTCTAACAAATTTGGGTGGATTACATAAGGAAGAGGAGCAGGGAGAGGTGCAGCCCAACCCCTGGGATCCAGGGTGGGTTTGCTAGCCATACACTGTAACAGGTAGAGGCTGGGGATGGGGGAGAAACTGACATCCTGGCCTGCTGGGGTTGTGAAATAGGCACCTAAGCAATTTGAGCTGGGGTCTGAGACTTTACAACAGTGAGAAAGGATAAACCTAAATGACTTAATTATGATAGCAAAACTTATTTTTAAAAGTTGAAATAGGATTTATGGTCGAAAATTATCCAAGTATTAGACAGATGTACTAAAACAGACCAGGTATTACTCATACTTTTTTCTTTCCCAATGTGCACTGTAAAATTGGAATGGTAACATTCCTACTAGGCACAGATACAGTAATTTGTCAAGAACTTAAGTGTTGGTTGAATTTGTGTACCTATAGATATTTAGTTTCTAAAAATTAATTCATTTCCTTTTGTAGATTCTTGATTGCCTTGTTCTTCGAACCCCCTAAGTTTTCAAGTTTGGGCTTTTATTGATCATCTAACACTGATAATCTTAGTATTCACTAGTAATAGAAGCTGCTTTCAAAGAAAGCTCTCTCCATGATTCTCCCCCTCCCTTTGGTTGCTGTGATTACACCATTGGCAAAGTTGGTCAGTAAAGTCAATTGTTACTAATGTTCCTCTGTATCTATAATTTGCCCAATAAAGTCATGGGGGTAGGAGGACATTCACAGCAGCTGAGAACCAGATAAAATACAAAACAAACAAGAACAGAAAAAAAACCCTAGATGATTGGAGAAGTTATACTCTAAAATAATAAAACTTAAAGTGTTATAAGTCAGGAGGTGGAGGCGCTCGCCTTTAATCTCAGCACTTGGGAGGCAGAGGCCGGAGAATTTCTGAATTTAAGGCCAGCTGGGTCTACATAGTGAGTGCCTGGTCAGCCATGGCTATACAGAGAAATCCTGTGCAGAAAAACACCAAAACAAAACAAAACAAAACAACCAAACAAACAAACAAAAAGGGAGGGGGTTATCAGCAATTGACTTCTGAAAAAGATATTATTGAAAGTATGCATTGGTACAGTGCATTTCACTATATTTCAAGAAGAGCAGGACATTACCTTCTAGGGAAAGGGCATCAATAAGATAATGTATGATCCTGTCCTTATATGTAACATTAGCTGCTGAGGTCTGTAACCTGACACACATTGCTATAGCCAATTCCCCTTGATTCAAATTTTTGAGTGGACTTAACTACATCAATGAAGTTTGGTTCAACATAACCTCTACAACTTGCATACCCATCAATCTGGATTATTTTTATTCACATGTATGACTTAATAAACGCTGGGGAATTACAAAATCACTCACTTTGCCCCATCAGGACCTTCTTCATAATGATGACTCCTGCAGATGATTCCTTTAAGCTAAAGTATGTGAGCTAGCTATTGCCTACAGTGCTTCACCCTGCACTTTACACAGTAAGCTGTTCTTCTTGTTCAGGTCTGAAGGCAGAAGTCATGCTCTACATGCAAGTACTTTTCCTTTTACTGCAAAGGGCAGTACAATACACGTCTAAAACGAGTAATTTTAAAACTGTCTTGGGGTTCAGCCATTTAACTAGTGAGTTACGAAGTTCAGCAAGGTAGACGGTGAGACTGGGATCCAGGTGACAACTAGTTCGGCTCAGAAACAATTTTCTAAAAAGCTAAAGATGAAGCTGTTCTAAAATTAATCCACAATTATTTGTTTTGGTTGTTTCCAACAACAACAACAACAAACAAACCACGGAGCAATATTGAAAAAAAACTGCTTTCATTCACCCAACACATGAGATGATATCTATTAAACTTAGACAAAATTAACTCCAAATGAATCACAACCAAAATGCTAAATGCCAAGAAAAGAAACTTGTAGAATAGGCGAAAGAAACTAAGCCTGTCTGCCTCTGGCATCCTGCTAAGGGTGTTTCTATACCCAGTCCTCGACTCCGAATGTTTTGTGAATATTCAGCCCACATAGTGATGTTATTTAGATGCAGCCGCTGGGTCCAGAAGGGGCGAAAACCACGAGGTTTAACCTCTTCTCATAGTTGGCTGCCTCTAGCTGCTGGATCCGCCCCAGCCTTCGGTGGGACCCACCACCCCAGATCCTGCTCCTCACCTTTGTGGGAAGTGACAATATCCTCACCATGTCGCAACCTCAGAGCTTGCCTGAGCTTCCCCCACAGTACCCAGCAGCAACAGTAAGGCCACACAGGCTAAATCACTTAAGCCCGGAAGAACCCTCCTCCTCTTACGACCAGGCAGATCCTCCTGGAGGCCGTGATTGGCCAGTAAATCTTGAGTGACGGGAGCAACTGCCTCAGGGTCAGAAGGTGCAAACGCGACTCAGTATACTGACTCCTGGCACAGACTGCCAGTCTAGACGCACATTTATTCCAGATCTGCAGAGACTTGTATTTTGTTAGCGATTGTTACTGTTTTCAGATAGCCTACTCGCAGCTTTTGGGAGGAGCCACCACTCCAGCTCACCTCTGATTAGCTGCCTGTTCCTCCCCTTGTGGGCTGTAACCTTGTTCTCAGGAGGTCAGGACTTCCAACCTTACCTGTACTTCCAATGCTCTCAGTAGGCATTTCCTCTTATTGCTACTGGGATCAAGCATATTACTAAAGTTGCAGTAGAGTGAACAATCTGTCTCACATGTGGAAGGGTGCCCAGAATACTGCTAATCAAAGAGCGACTGTAAGAAACAAGTTTTTATATAAATTGTGGCTTCATGTTGGGTTCAGGTAAATTGCAGATACCTTTCACCTGGAGCTCTATTGTCATTCTATCATCTACTATTCTATTGTCTATTCCTCAGTAGGAAAGTGCGGAAAAAGAAAAAAAGATTTAAAACAAAACCACAGGTGTACTACTAAAATGCTCTGGGAATTTCTCTACGTATGTTGAAAATGGATTTATTAAAATGGCTCACAAGCTGGGAGCCAACTATTGCAATGATAACTCTATACCAATTGGAAGTTAAAGAATCCAGTGGTGGTTCAGTTCATGTGGCTGGTTGGTCTCAGTTGGTTTTCAGCATATATTGTATAGGAGTAAAACATAACAACTGTAAAGAATCTAGAAAGTTTTATGGATACATGTAATCTTAAAACTCACCTCAAAATCTATACTGGAGGTAAACCTTAAGCTTATGAAGAATGTGGGAGATCCTGCACTACGGTATCCCTTAGTGAAGACATGAGAAGATGTATGTAACTGAAAATCTTGAAAAAAATCCATTAATTAATATCAGTTAGTTTACTCTTCTGAGATTTAAGAAGACAAAATATCTTTCAAAATATGAAGATGACACAGAGAATTATATTCCATCCTTACAATTCCATCAGTATTGTCACACCAGGCCATCATATACATGATACAAATTTCTTACTATTTTTCTGCAAAAAAGTACTCACTAAAGAACTATTGGAAAATAAGCCATGAGCTCAGTACTGTTTCAGTTTGAACAATCAAATTATCAACTAATTAAAATGGACCAGAATAGAAGGCACAAGCTACTATAGCAATGTCTTTGGAGCCCATGCTTATCAACATGTATCTCATGTCACATGGATTCAGTAGGCAGTTTCTTGTCAGCCAGTATTATAGAGAGGGCACAGGGGAACTTTGTCAAATTTATGTTTATTATTGTTCAATGTATCAAGAGTCTGTTTGTATTGTTAAAATGACTTCTTAAATATATTTAGACATTTAGCATTACAAAGAAGATTGAGTGTAAAATTACAAACCTCTTTACACCTGTAGATTTAATTGTTTTCATTATAATTTATACTTTGGCTATATATATAACTGTGTGAAAGTTAATGGATTGACGATTGACCATTTTTGCAAAGAGATAAAATGTCTCATATTAATAATCCTTCGTTTGCAGCTCATTATGTAATGAATTGGTATAATACAATCTTCATAAAAATAGCATTAATTATATGCGATTAGGATTTCCTCACAATCAATGGTTGACTTAAATGCAAGCACCAGAATTCAGAGAAATATTAAGTGTTTCAGAATCAAATTGTTTTTCTCCATTTAGCTTGATATTGTCTACTGATTTGCTGTATTTTTCTTTCATTTTGTTTTGGTATGTGCTTGTATCTCTGGTCTCTCTCTAATACGTTTAAAATGAAGGTGTGTTGGATTTTGTCAAAGGCTTTCTCATCATCTTCTGAGATAATCATGTGATTTTTATCTTTCAGTTTGTTTATCTGGTAGATTACCTTGATGAATTTTCATATGTTGAATCATCCCTGCATCCCTGGAATGAAGCCTACTTGATCATGATGGATGATGTTTGTGATGTGTTCCTGGATTCCGTTTGTTGCATTTTATTTAGTCTCACTCGCAGTTTCTCTTATGTTTATATGCAATTTTGAAAAGAATACAAAGTGTTTATCAATAAGCAAAGTGCTCCCATTTGTGTTCAATAAGTTATGAACAGAATATATAGGTTCATATAAATCATGAAAACTATTATTCATAATGGAAAATATTGTAGCAGTATCATGCTAGTAGTACCAAATATTATATTCTGCATTTATCATTCTTCATGGATTTATTTCCAGTGGGTTTCTGTGAATCTTCAGTTCTCAAATTCTGTGCTATATATATTTGTATCTCCTAATGTGAAAGTATATTGTAGCCCAGACCAGCAATGTCAGTGCTACTTTGTAGTATATTGAAATGATATCAAACTTAACAATATGAAACTCAAACATCAAAATCCCAACTAAACTTATGCATTCTCCCATATTTCCAGTGTTGAACTAGGAGTCAACACTGAAAGGGAATTGAAAGAATATGGGTTGATATTCACTCTTAGTAACCCATCATTATACTATGACAGAAGCCATGTAGGAAAGTGTACTGCTAGTAAGCATTGTGGTTTTTTTGTTTGTTTGTTTTTTCTTTCTAGAGATGTCCTACCATTTTGCATGGCTGTGATGGGCGTGCTCTGTGAGTCAAGTACTGTGGGCTGCTGGGTTCTTCTATTGACAGTCATCTTTGATTTTTGATAAAGAAGCTAATATCATACAATTGAAAAATGAAAGCATCTTCAATAAATGATGCTGAACTAGTTGGATGTCTACATGTAGAAGAATGAAAATAGACCCATACTTATTACCCTGCACAAATCTCAAGTGCAAATATATTAAGGACCTCAACATAAACCTAGACACAGTAAAGGTCGTAGAAGAGAGGGTACAAAATACTCTTTGGCGCATTGGTAAGAAGATAATTTCCTAAAAGAACACCAATGTCTCATTCTCTAAGATCAACAGTTGTCAAATGGGACCTCATGAAGCTGCATAGCTTCTGTAAAGCAAAGGACACTGTCAATAGGACAAATCACCAGTTCACAGATTGGAAAATCATCTTCAAAAACTCTACATTGGACTGTGGCCTAATGTCCAATATTTACAAATAACCCAAGAAATTACAAACCAACAACTAAATTAACCAAATATAAAAATGGAGTACCCAGAGTCAAAACTCTGACCCATAATTGTTCCTATCAGAAAGAACTACAGGGATGGAAATGGAGAGGAGCCTGAGAAAAAGAAGGTCTAGCTACAGGCCCAAAGTGGGATCCAGCTCAAGGGGAAATCCCAAGGCTTGATACTATTACTGAGGCTATGGAATGCTCACAAAAAGGGACCTAGCATGACCACAATCTGGAAGACCCAACAAGCAGCTGAAAGAGTCAGATGCAGATATTTGAACCCAACCAATGGTCAGAAGCTGTTGACTCCTGTGGTTGAACTAGAAGACTGAAATAAGCTGAGGAGAAGGGTGAATCCGTAGGAGGATCGGCAGTCTCAATCAATCTGGACCCCTGAGAAATCTCAAACACTGGACTACCAACCAGGAAGCATACACCAGCTGATATGAGGCCCCCAACACATATACAGCAGAGGACTGCTGGGTCTGTGTTCAATCAGAGATGATGTACCTAACCCTCAAGAGACTGGAGACCCCAGGGAGTTAAAAGGTCAGGTGGGGTGGACGGTGAAGGGTACGGACCTCCTTGTGGAGACAACTGGTTGGGGAGGAGGTGTGGGATGTGGGACAGTCAGAGGGTGGTCCTGGGAGGGGAAATAAATTCTGAAGTGTAAAAATAATTATTAATTAAAAATAAAAATAAATCAAAATGAAAATAGGTTACAGAACTAAACAGACATTTCTCAACAATTGTGGAGCGCCGTTGCCGTGCCTTAAAGATCGCACTGGCCAGCTGGAGCTGTTGGAGTAAACTGTTGCTATTTGGACCTGGGGGCGTGTCCACCAGTGGCCTGATTCTACGTCAATGCCTGGTAGCCTATGACTGTGTGAAACGTGGTATGGGCTCATGGGTGGTCCTACGAAAGGTATATAGTCAGACTCCTGGTGGGGCTCGGAGCCACTCTGCTGTAACCGTTAAGCAAGACATTCCTGAGTAAACTGTTGCTGGAAGGAAGTGGTGTGCTGGTCCTTCTTCCCTGTTGGTCAGGGTGTCGGCCCCGCGTAAACAATGAATTTTTTTTTTGAATTTGTCATTTTTTATTTGTACATTAAAAATACTATCACAAACGTGAAGAGACACCAAACCATGGCAGATATAACATGAAGCAGAGTCAGTATTCAGACTATAAAAAAACCCTCCAAGTCTCATCAAATAGAACCACTTAATTTAAGACCTAATGAGTTACTTTTAAAAAGTTTTAACTCTACCGGCATTTTAGTACCAGACCTCATTATTACCATATTGAGACATGCAAACAATGAATTGTATAATGGCTGAGAAGTGATTAAAGAACTGTTCAAAGTCCTTAGTCATTAGGAAATGAATATCAAAACAATGCTGAGGTTCCATCTTACGTCCATCACAATGGGGAAGATAGAAAACTCAAGAGTTAGCACGTGCCAGTGAGTATCTGGACTAAGGGGAACATGATTTCATTGGTGGTGGGAGTGCAAACCTGTACAACCAATTTTGAAACCATTTTGGCAATTTATTAGAAAACAGAAAATAGTTCTACCTAAAGACCCAGGTATAGCACTCCTTGGTATACACCCAAAATAAGCTTCAACATCCCATAAAAGACACTTGCTCTACTATGTTCAAAGGAGCTTCATTCATAACCGTTAGTGACTTAGTTAGGGTTTTACTGCTGTTAGTAGTCAACATGACCAAGGCAACTTTTATAAAAACAACATTTAATTGGCACTGGCTTATACATTCAGAGGTTCAGTCCATTACCTAAAGTGGTAGCATGGCAGCATCTATGCAGGTATGGTACAGGCAGAGCTGAGAGCATGGTACATCGTCATATGAAGGGGACTAGTGGAAGACTGGCCTACAGGCAGCCAGAATGAAGTTCTTAAAGCCCACACCACAGTGACACACTTATTCCAACAAGGCAACTCCTCCAATTAGTTCTACTCCCTAGGCTAAGCATATTCAAACCATGACAATTAGCAACTGAAAAACTGTAGATGTCCCTTGACTGAAGGACAGTTACTGAAAATAAGGTAAATCTACACAGTGGAGTACTATTTAGCTATTAAAAACAAAGACATCATGAACTTTGCTGGCAGATGGATAGATCTTGAGAATATGATCCTGAGTGATGTAACCCAGTCCCAAAAGGTCACGTATTGTATGTAATCACTTATAGGTAGATATTATCCATAAAGTATAGGTACCATGTGAAACTATTGATGCCAAAAACCTAAACAGGAAGGAAAGCCAAAGGCAGGAAGCTTGAATCTCACTTAGAAGGGGAAATGGAATTGTTACGCCAGACAGATGGAGGGAGAGTTTTCATTGTATGGTCACTACAAGGAGAATGACATGGGACATCTAAGAAAAATCACTGCGGTTGAAGTTACTAAGATGAGTATCAGGAATAAAAAGGGAAGTGGAAAAACCTCATAATCATCCATGGTTTCCTGCATAGAGTGTCATGGTTCCAAAATGTAACAGACTTTAATAGGAAAAAAAATATCTCTTGTTATTGATAAAAATAAGACCTCATGAACTCATTTGTCACAATATAGTATTTCAAAATATTTATTGCATATGTTTCTTTACTGTGGACAATGGACAAGCAGTAGTTCAGCCTCAGAAGATCGGCTCCTTATTTCACCATGTTGTTCCAGAGTATCAAGGCCAAATTGTAGGGTATGGTGGGAAGCACTTCTACCCATAGAGCATCTTCAGTACACCATTTATATAACCATATATGTGTCTACTAAATTGTTAAAAAACAAATATAGCCAGGCAGTGGCAGTGCATGCCTTTAATCTCAGCACTTGGGAGGCAGAGGCAGGCAGATTTCTGAATTTGAGGCCAGCCTGGTCTACAGAGTGAGTTCCAGGACAGCCAGGGCTACACAGAGAAACCCCATCTTGAAAAAACAATACAAAAAAACAAAACAAAACAAAAACTAAAAAAAAAAAAACCAAAACCACAATACAGTTCAGTTTCCTTGAAGAATCATGTGAACTATTCAGTCTATGTGAAATATTCAGTCTATTTTCTAAGAAATAGACTGAATTGGTTTTTTTTTGTTTTGTTTTTTTTTTTTTTTTGTTTTTGGTTTTTGGTTTTTGGTTTTTCGAGACAGGATTTCTCTGTGTTGCCCTGGCTGTCCTGGAACTCACTCTGTAGACCAGGCTGGCCTAGAACTCAGAAATCTGCCTGTCTCTGCCTCCCAAGTGTAAAGGCATGCGCCACTACCGCCCAGCTAAAAATGTATTTTTATTTTAATAATTATTGAATATTAGTTTCTCTTAAAGTTGAGGATGCTGCTAGTTCTCAGCAAAATGGTAAACACTAGGTCCTACAGCACAACCCTTTGGGTATTGTAGTGGCTATTCCTGGTTGTCAACTTGACTATATCTGAAATGAATTATAATTTAGAATTAGAAGGCTCACCTGTGGCCCTAATCTAGAGGCTGAGAAATACAAGTTTCTGACCTGAATCTTGGCATAGAGACCTTGAGGAATAGTGGCTATGAATCCCATAGGATTAATATAGAAAGCTCTATGAGTTCAAGGTCATCTGGGGTTAAAGGTGTGGTGGCACACACCTTTAACCTGGGCCACACTTTTTGCTGGAGACCTATATAAAGACATTGGAAGAAGGAAGGCTCTCTCTGCTTCGCCTGCTTGTCTTGTGGGACTGAGCAATTGCTGGATCCTTAGACTTCTATTTATAGTTGCTGCCGCGACTGTTGTTGGGAGTTGATTGTTGGGAGTTGGACTATAAACTGTAAGTCATTAATAAATCCCTTTACTATATAGAGACTAAGTTCTGTGACTCTAGAAAAATCTTAATTAAGACATATTGGTACTGGGAGTGGAAAAGGGAATAGTTCCACTCACTATCACTCCTAGTGACCCTCTAGGAAAATTTTTGCTTCCTGTCCCCACAACTCTAGGTTCTGCTGGCCTAGAAGTTTTGGTTCCAGAGGGTGGAGTTCTCCTACCAGGAGCCACAACAAACATTGAACTGAAAGCTCAGACTTCCCCCTGGTCATTTTGGGCTTCTAATGCCCTTAAACCAACAGGCTAAGAAGGGAATAACAGTATTAGGAGGAGTGATAGATCCAGATTACCATGGAGAAATCGAATTGCCTCTTCACAATGGAGGTAAGCAAGATTATGTCTGGAGTGCAGGAGATCCCTTAGGGCGTCTCTTAGTACTTCCATGTCCTGTGATTAAGGTCAATGGAAAATTACAACAGCCTAATCCAAGCAGGATGACAAAGGATGCAGACCCATCAGGAATGAAGGTATGGGTCAATCCTCCAGGAAAAGAGCCAAGACCTGCTGAGGTGCTTGCTGAGGGGGAAGGAAATACAGAATGGGTAGTAGAGGAAGGTAGTTATAAATACCAGCTAAGGCCACGTAATCAGTTACAGAAACGAGGATTATAAGTAATATGAATGCTTCTGTCTTATTTTGTTAAGAATACACTTTTCTTCCAATTTCTTTAACATCAATTGGTATTTAAGTTGAGACACTAAAGAATGTTCCCAAGGGACATTGTAAGTTTATAAATGCGTTTGCGATTGTACGAGGAATAGTTATATCATGTTAGGCGTACTCATGATTTTGTTATTGTTTCATGTAGACATGGGATATTATTTGTGTCAAGTTGACAAGGGGTGGATTGTAGTGGCTATTCCTGGTTGTCAACTTGACTACATCTGAAATGAATTACAATCCAGAATTAGAAGGCTCACCTGTGGCCCTAATCTGGAGGCTGAGAGATACAAGTTTCTGACCTGAATCTTGGCATGGAGACCTTGAGGAATAGTGGCTACGAATCCCATAGGATTAACATAGAAAGCTCT
>JADRCD010224264.1:24321-64797 GCA_019843815.1 Montemys delectorum | reverse complement strand
GGCTGATTCCTGGGGCTAAAGCCCGCTCAGGATGCAGGCCTTCTTCTCGCAGGGAGGGGGCAGAGGTGATCGCTGAGCCAGCTCCGTCCCTCGGAAGCTGAGAGACTCCTCTCTCTGCAGCCCGGCTGATTCCTCGTGCCTAGTCTTATGGCATCTCGTTATGCAGTTTTTGGTTGACACCCCTGGGAAACCTGCTCTTTTCTGAAGAGGAAATGGAGGTGGAGAGAATCCGGGGAAAAGAGGGTTGGGGGAAGCTGGGGAGAGTGGAGGAGGGGGACTGCGGTCAGGGTGTATTGTGTGAGAGAGGATCTATTTTCAATGAAATATATATATATATATATATATATACATTTAATATAATAATATATGAATAATATAAATATATGTATTATACAATATATTTTATATATAAATTTAAAAATAATTTAAAGTTTTAAAATAAATATTAAAATATATAATATATTTTAAAATGTATATATTATATAAATATATAAATAAAAAATAAAATATATAAATATATCAGAACTCTGGAAGCAGATGTCAAAGATCTCTGTGAATTTGAGGCCAGCCTAGTTTACATAGTAAGTTCCAGGCCAGCCAGGGCTACAAAATGAGATACTTTAAAAAAACCAAACCAAAGCAAACTAAACCAAACTAAACCAAACTAAACCAAGCCAAGCCAAGCCAAGCCAAGCCAAGCCAAACCAAACCAAACCAAACCAAACCAAACCAAATCAAGCCAAGCCAAGCCAAGCCAAGCCAAACCAAACCAAACCAAACCAAACCAAACCAAACCAAATCAAGCCAAGCCAAGCCAAACCAAATCAAGCCAAGCCAAGCCAAGCCAAGCCAAGCCAAGCCAAGCCAAACCAAACCAAACCAAACCAAACCAAACCAAACCAAAACCACACCCACATTGGCACAATGGGTACCCTTGATAATAAATTGGCATGACCTCAGTGTTTAGCTCTCAGGCCTCTGGTAGGTCGTGTGGGATTTGAGTTGATCAAAGAGCCACAACCTCTGGCTTCTCAGGGTCTTTAGGTCTCTGTGTTCCATACCCAGGGATCAGTTTGTGCCAAGGCAGAGTAGCTCTTCGTGGATATGATAGGGCGTGCTTCCCATCAGGGCTCAGGTTGATTTCCCCCTTCTAGCCATCCTGAACAAATGCACTCCCACCTCCACCCCACAAAGCTGGCCATGGCCTGGCACTCACAGGCAGGTTAGAGCCCTCATGGGCATGAGCTGGTGCATAGATGTTGAGATACAGGCAGTCCTCAGATGTAGAGATGGGAGGCATGTTCAGGTTAGTCATCTCCAGAATCTTTGCACTCATGGTTTCAGAATTTTGTAGACACCTGGGTACAATGACAGACAGTTATTCCAAGAAATGGAATACAGTGGTTAAAAAACGGACCCTGAGTATATATTTGCTCCCAGTCGTCAGTATTTAGCTCTCAGGCCTCTGGTAGGTAGTGTGAGATTTGAGTTGATCAAGGAGGCACAAGCTCTCTCTGCCCTGCGGTGTCTTGATAACATGAGATCCCACTCCAAAATCTCTTCTGATCAAGGTAAAGGTCACAGGCTCTGGGAAAACTGGTATGGATCTCAAACTTCCACTGAGGCTGGCAGATGGGAGGGGGCCTTAGATACCACTTCTCCTTTGAATGGGATATCTACATTTTCATCTGTGAAAACTATTGGTGTATATAATGGTACCACTTCTCTTTGTACTCTCTGAGGCCTGGTATTGGAGTGCTGTACTCGGTCGGATAGCCACTGCATTAATAAACAGGGTGGTGGGACATCCTTCCTTTCGGGGACTTTCAAGGAACTCTTATTTTCTAGAATCTGTATTTGGAAGACATGTATTTGTTTCTCCGCCAGTGGTACCTAGACACGTGTAGGTTGGTACAGTGATTGTGGAGGGTGATTTTGCCAAGAAACCATTGTTACCTTGGCCTCTCTCTGGCATTGGCAGAATATTCCCACCACAGGGAGAATTCAGCTGAGGGGTTAAGATGGAGAAAGCACTGCAGCCTGGCTCAGAGCTCTGAGTTTCTGCCCATTCCAGGGCCTGAAGTTCTCTGGGTCTCGGGAGAACTTACCTGGGTGGGTAGGTGGTCCCATTCCTCACACCGCTCCATGGCTCAGGAGATTGAGGTGGTGCAAACCTCAGCTGGCCTAGAGGTGGCTTGGCAAACGGAATTCCCAGGAAGGTGTGGACACCCACTCTGGTGTCATTCAAGTGGACAAGACTACCTCGAACCTGTCCTGTATGGGTGGTCCTGATGGGGCTGGCTGAGTCTTCACCTGTGAGGGACACATGGTATCAAGGTTGGGTTTGCCCAGTCATCCACCTGCAAACCATGGGTGTTGCTACTTTCTTGTGAGCCTCAGCTCAGCCTTCTCCAAGTATCCTGGTCTCCAAATACTGCTGACTGCTAGGCACCAGATTATCCAACCAGGCTAACTGAGGGGCCTTGGTGGAAGCATCCCTCCCTATGAGTTCCCAGTAATACATTTTATAGTTGATGCAGTTCAAGTGCTGTGAGAGAGGAATCCTTGTGGGTTTGCTGGCACCGACCTAGCTTCAGGTTTATTGAGAAAGCCTGTCTGGAGGGAATGAGGCAGAGAGCAAAAGGGACACCCACATCCTCCTTTGCCCTCTGTGTTTGGCAGGTACACACATGCACATACAGTTTGTTCACACCACACAGGCATACACAACACACACACACACACACACACACACACACATGCATGTACATAAACAAATGAATATAATTTAAAAAGATCAGGCTGTTGTAGCTGGGATTGGAGAGCAAAGACATGATTTAAAGTCATCTGATAATCTCAGTAAACCTAGGCTGTTTGAGTCCTGATAGTTGGTAAAAATGGGAGATGAGCTAGGTCCTCTTCCTCAGCCTAGGTCCTGCCTTGGGCACTACACCAAGCCCAGATTCTCCAAGCCTAGGGTACAGGGAGGTATCCAGTGAGGCTCTCTGAGTGAAGTTCTCACGTCTCCACCCCTCTCTACTCCACTGGGTTCTCACTTCTCCACCAGCTCCCACCTCTATGGCAACTTGTTTCCACAGTATCATGTTTCAATGTAGCAGAGTCTGACAGACCTGCCCTGCTTTCATAAAAAGAGTGAAAACCTTCCACACCTGATAAACATGGATTGCATGTTTGATTCTACTTGGTGTGGTACCAAGCAGCCATTCCCAGGGACCAGAGGATCTCATCCTTAGCCCTTACAATATGCTGTCTACAGGATACGGTGCCATATGACATATCTGTCTACATTGCTCGTTGAGGTCATGGGCCACTGATAACTGTCACTGCTACAGCAACAGACAAAACCTGATGAAACTGGTCTGGTAAAAGCAAGCTACATACAGGATGCTCCATCTATCAAGAGGTGCTCTCCACAGAATCCCATGTATTGGAATACTTTCTGTCAGGAGGTGGAAAAACACAACCAAGAAAGAGGCACTTTTTGACCAATATGTGAAAAAATTAAAAAAAAAATATGTGCACACATTTTTAAATAAAACAGAATTGGAGTTTATTCAGCAGAGATTCTGAATGTAAATAGCATGTGGGGAAAGTATAACGCATCTCTAATCACATGTGAAGCCTTCTCAAGAGTCATCTTGTCTTTATAAGAGCCATATGTGCAAAAAGCGGGCCCATGAAGAGAAACAAAAAGGGAGTAGAAGATTAACCTGTGATCAAATCTCAGCAAACATCATCTATGTTATGTTTAAAACCAAAAAGTTCCCATTGATTGGATTGTCACCTGACTATATGATATTTCACATTCCTGATTTTGTTAAGAATTTCTGTCCAAACTTATTTCCAGATCGACTCCCACCCCTGTTTAGTAATGATGCTGAAATTGTTAGGGAATTCTGTTTCTACATATCTCTACATTTAACTTTTTTATTTTTCCCGAGATAGGTTCTTGCTATGTAGCCCAGGCTGGCCTGCAACTGAAAAGCCTTTTGCCTTTTCTGTCTCATCCAGCGTGCTATTTACACAGATATGCCAACATACCAGCTCACACCTATCTTCTTAACCGTGTGTGAGACGGGATGGGGCACAACTCTGCCCCTCTTCTAGTTATTAGTAATTCTGAACCCAGGACCCAAACAAGAATGTTCAAATAAGCCAAAAAGGAGTTGGGGAGATTGTCCTGCCCAGAAGGTCCTGGTGGCATTTCGGACTCTGGACAACACCAGGCAAGAATCACAGTGTGAAGTCAATGTGGTCTCTGCAGGGGAGATCTGACTGAGGCTCACACTTGATCACCTTTGGGTAAGAGGCCTCAGACCTTGTGCACAATACCCTGCTGGCTCATTTTCTTGTAAGTTCAAAGTCTTTGTGGCAGGACCAGAGCACATGCCCTTTGCCTTGGAAGTCAAGTTATGCCTTTTCCAAAGGTCAGAAAATAGACAACGGAACCTGGACCTCTCGGTTTGGCAATTATTTGTAGGGCTGGAGAACTGTATAACTGAGGGCCTGCAAACTTTCCTAGGGTCATTTTGGAGGATATCAGGATGCTTCTGTTCAGCCCTCACTTCAAACCTGGAGTCATAGCATTTACTGTTCCATAAAACATCTGGAAATAAATGACTGCATAAAGGTATGATTAACTTCGTTATTACCCCAGGGTCAATAGCAGTTACAGTCACAGGCACAGCCACATATAGAGGAGGGAAATGCCCCATCTGCCCCTTTGTACTTCATTAGAGCCTCTCATAATGAGCTGGTTCCTTAGGCATCACGGACCTTCTGTGTGCTCAGAGGCCACTTTCCCACTCTGTCATCTCTACCTGCTCCTCCCTCCTTACCACCCTCTCTACCACAGCTTTAGCCTCTGAAAATTGGCAACTCTGGTCCCCATCACAAACCTAGGGAGTCTCACCATGCACATGGAGGCGAAACAGAAGACCACAGGCTACAGCAGCCAGCCAAACAGGAGGTGTGACCAGCAACATGATCAGCTCTCAGGCCTGAGTCTGTGCTGCTATGGGATTTACAGCATGCCTTGCCCAGAAAGATATGTGGACCCTAAGGCTTGTAGGCGGGAGCTTGGTGGGCAGGGCAAAGTTGTTGCAGGAGAGCTGTATTCAATAGGTGGAGCCAGGGCTCAGCAGGCGGGGCAAACTTTCTTCTTCTTCGTGTATTCTTCCTTTTTTGGTCTTGCAAGGCTCCGCACAGCTTCAGAAGCCATTGTGGACACTGGCAACCCTCACCTCAAACTTGGGGTCATAGCATTTACCGTCCTGGGGGGTCACAAGTCCATTGTGGGTGTTGGGTAGAAAGCAAAGAGCAGAAAGCTGTCACTGCAGAAGCCATGATGATTTTCCCAATGAGCTATGTACTCTGAGCTTCCCAAAGAGGATAGTGTGAAGATTTGAGAATCATGTTCTTGATAAAGAGAGAGCATGGGCAAGCATAGGGTCCTCTGAGCACACCTTTTTCTCCAAAACTCCTTGTGTTCTTGAGTCACAGAGTCTGCATTCAGGTCCCTCCTCCTTTACAGTGGTCATCTAAGGTCCACACATATCCCCACCCCCCCAACAGGGAGGCCATGACTGTTTTAGTGAAAGTCATTGCAACTGTGGCAATTTATTATGCGTTTTTATTACATAATAATTTTCCATTATGACATTTTATACATGTATTTAATTTTTTAAAAACACTTTCACCCCCAGACATCCTCTCTTGTCTTATTCCAACTCTTACCCATGATCTCCTTCCCTCCCAATTAGTCCTTCCCATTTTAAAGAGTTTCATTTTAATTTTTACATTTTATGTGTAAAGTTTTTACCTACATATATGTAGATGTACTTTGTGTGTTCCTGGTACCCACAGAGGACCAAAAAAGGTGTTGGATCCCCTGGAACTAGAGTTAAGTGTGGTTATGACCTGCCATGTGGTTGACTCTCTCTCCTTCATAGCTTCCCTTCCTACCCACTGCCCTTGGATTTTTTTTTATGCAACATATTTTAATAATCTGCACATGAACCATCAGGTAGATGCCAGTAGGCACCCAGGCATATTCTGGTACACGTGGCACTCAAGAAGCGGGCACACAGGCTTAGGGACAGACGACACCTACAAGACACAGATGCCTGGTTGGGGCTTTAATTAATCAGCAAATCAGCCCCTTCAGATACTCATGGAAAAGACTTTACCCATTTCAAAAATGTCTCTACCATAATCAGTGAATATTTGGTCTTTTTGATGGGTGGCTTATGGGTACCAGTCCTGGTCAGACTTACCTCTCTCCTGATGGATTGAGAAAGACAGGGTTCTGATGTATCCCAGGGGCACTTGAGGCAAGGCTGGGTGACTATTTCTGATAAGGGACAAACCTTCAATTAATTGTGAGAGGAGATTAGGGGCTACTACAGCCCACATGGAATTGATTGTGGGAGTTGTTAAAATGGCATTTTTTTCCCCCAGGTGAAATTATTTTTTCCACCCTTAATAAGTCAACCCTGATTTTAGGGATGGTTTTTCTTTCTCATCAGATGAGAAAGGAGAAGGTAAAGGGTGGTGAGGAGAGGTTTACGGTTGTGCATTTAGTTCCCCTGTCAACCTTAGGATTTCCAAGGCTAATGATGACAGAATTAAGTTCCTGGTGCTTCTGGAAATGGAGAACAGCTGCTCACTGGTAGGGAGGAAGGTAGCCTACAATAATTAAAAATTGGGATGCTATTGATGATAGGTGAGCCCTTAGCAGTCCCCCCTCCATGTGGGATTGTTAGGTCCCCCTCCATGTGGGATTGTTAGGGTCCCCCTCCATGTGGGATTGTTAGGGTCCCCCTCCACGTGGGATTGAATGATATAGAAGGCATGTTGGAGTCTGTACAGATATCTGCAGACAGATACTTGGTCCAGGTTAATGCTCTAGATGATAAAGTAGGCTCAGCTTGTTACGACATGGTCCTTGGGAGGAGGAACATGTCCCAGTTGTTGAGTCAGAGGTGGCTATTGTGTTGCTTGGGTGGCTTCTGAGTTTTAACTGACCTCCTATCTATAAACCACATAAAGGTAGGAAGGGGCAAGGGAGAGTCAAACTGTTAGGGAAGGATTAGGAGAGTGATTTACTGTATGTGAGAGGAGGATTTTCTGGTTTTGAGGGAATAGGAGAAAGGAATGTGGCTTAATTGATGTAAAGCCACACCAGGGGTTTGAAGTGAGTGTCACTTAGAGTTTGGACGTGGGTGGGGAAAAAAATCACAAAAAAAACTGATGGCTTAAAATTGGATTTAGAGAATGAGGTGGATAGACATGCTGAATCAGAGCCCCAGACCTTATAGCACAACTGACTCCATGATGGAAGCCACATCCAGGCTGTAAAACTCAGCGTGTAGACAGCACCTCCTGTCAAAATGAAAACAAAGACCTAATTCATCAAAGTCCATGGTTCTGGGAAAGTCTCTGAATGTACTAACCTTGCTTTTTGGCTTCTGTAGTTCTGCCTCTGGCTAACTGTTCTTGTTAACTTAAGTATGAATTACTCAGGTGTGGTCCGCGCTATTTTCCCGCCGGCAGGAATACACGGACACACACACAGGATCTTTCTGCAGCAAACCTTTATTACCATGTGGCGAGGAGAGAGCGAGCCCTGGAGAATGCACTGCTTATATACACCCTGGAGCGGCGTGTTCATCTCTGATTGGCTGTTTGCTCATTACCTCATGAGACGCCTCGGGATAGGCTGTGACTTGGCGCTTTTTGGCCCTAGCACATGCGCAGATGGGCTGAGACTTAGCGCGCTCTGGCCCTAGGCACATGCGTAGACTACGTGTTACGGGGAGAAGAAACCGGATGCCGGCGCCATCTTGTAATGGAGGCTGCCGGCTGGGGTGTGGCTCTCTACACTCAGGACAAGGTTTTTGTACTTAAAAGCTTTTCCTGAGAAAGGCTCAGGGCTACAGCAGGATCCTGAACATGCAGTGTAGTTTCAGAATAGCTGATCAAGACTTCCTGTAGGCTTAAACCCGTGTCCTAGCAGTCTTCAGCAATGGATGGAAGGGTAAAGGACTAATGTAAAAGTTTTTTTTTTTTTTTAAAGATTTATTTATTATTATACATAAGTACACTGTAGCTGTCTTCAGACGCACCAGAAGAGGGCGTCAGATCTCATTATGGATGGTTGTGAGCCACCAGGTGGTTGCTAGGGTTTGAACTCAGGACCTTCAGAAGAGCATTCAGTGCTCTTACCCACTGAGCCATCTTGCCAGCCCAAGATTTTTGAATAACGAGAAATTCTGGAACCTCCAGAAGAGCCTCCAAATGAGAAGGCTATCTTAGGATAATTTTATTTAACTGTTTGTGAAAATAATCAATGATCTGAATATCAGGCCCATATTGTTATCCTAAAAGAGTCACACATTTTTCTTGTTTTATTTATTTATTCTTCTTTTATACAATACATCCCATCATATAATAGACTTCCCTGCCTCCACTCCTCCTAGACTCACTTCCCAGATCTACTCCTCTGCCGTTTCCCTTTAGAAAAGAGCAAGACTCCCAGGGATATCAACCAAATATAAGAAAAAAAGATGCAATAAGACTAGGCCCAAACCCTCACATCAAGGCTGAGACAACCCAGTAGGAGAAAAAGGGTCCCAAAAGCAGGCAAAAGAGTCAGAGACGACTGTTAGGAGCCCCACAAAAGCCCAAGCCAAGCCACCACCTATCTGTAAGGACCTAGCACAGCCCCACACAGGCTCCATGATTGCCACTTAGGTCTCTGTATGCTCCTAAAAGCCCTGCTTAGTTGATACTGTGGGATGTGTTTTTCTGGTGTACCCACAGTCCTTCTCTGGAGTACCTTGAGCTCTACCTAATGTTTGGCTGTGGGCCTCTAGATCTGCTCCCAACAACTGCCAAAAAAGACTCTGATGATGATTGGTCTGGGCACCAATCTATAAGTATAGTGGAATCTCACTAGGAATCACTTCAATAATTTTTTTTGCCAGTCCTACTTGATTCTATCCTAAGTCTCTGGGCTATATGGTCTCTGGTTCCTGGCCACTCTGGATAGTTTAGGGCATGGGGCTACTCTCCTGGTATGGGCCTCAAGTTAGACCAGTCATTGGTTTGCCACTTCTACAAACTCTTAGCCACCATTGCCCCATTACATCTTGCAGGCAGAATAGAATGTAGGTAGAGGGTTTTGTGGCTAAGTTAGTGTCCCAGTCATACCACTGGAAGCCTTGTCTGGTTACAGAAGATGTTTAGTTCAGGCTCCATATCCTCCATTACCAGGAATCCTCACTAGGGTCATCCTCAGAGATTCCAGGAAGTTTCTACTTCATTATTCATCCATTTGTTAGATATCAGAATGGCTATACCAGCTTGCTTCTTAGGTCCATTTGCTTGGGAAATCTTTTCCCAACCTTTACTCTGAGGTAATGTATATCTTTGATGTTGAGATGTGTTTCTTATATGCAGCAGAAGGGTGGATATTGTTTTTGCATCAATTCTGTTAGTTTGTATCTTTCTATTAGGGTATTGAGTCCATTGATAATGAGAGATATCAATGACCAATGATTGTTGATTCTTGTTATTGTTGTCGTTGTTGTTGTTGTTGGTGGTGGTGTGTGTGTGTGTATGTGCACGCACATGTGTATGCATGCACTTCCCTTCCTTTGGTTTTACTGGTATGAGATTAATTATTTCTTGTGTCTTCATAGGTGTAGTTTTCTTCCTTGGGTTGAAGCTTTCCTTATATTACCTTCTGTAGGGCTAGATTTGTGGATAAATATTGTTTAAATTTGACCAGGTTTCCACATTGACACCCCCCCCAATTTCAGTTGTACTCTCTCCTACTGTTCCCCCTAATCTTGTCCCTCCACCCCGTATCCATCCCTATTTGCTCCCAGTCCACTCACAAAACCTTTTCTATTTGCCTTTCCCAGGGTGATCCATGTATCTCCCCTAGAGCCCTCTGTTTACCTAAACTCTCTGGGTCTGTGGATTGTCCTACCATGCCTGCTCTCCCTGCTTCCCTTCAGCCTTCTTTATGTCTGGCTTCCTCTGGGAAGTGCTGCCCACTCTGAGGGAGGGATTTCTCTTCTCAGTCAGTTGTTCTTGGAAGTACCCCGACAGACCCACCCAGAGGCACTCTCTTAGCTGATTCCAGATCCAACCCAGTTGATAATCAAGATCGACCATCAAAGGACTGGAAAGATGGCTCAGCAGTTAAGAGCACTTGCTGCTCTTCAAGAACACCCTGGTTTAATTCCAAGCAACCGAGTGGCAGCTCACAATAGTGTAGTTTCAGTGTATCTGATGCCCTCTTCTGGCATCTGTGGGCCCTGTATGTATGTTGTGCACAGGCATACATAAAAAATACTCATACGTGTTAAAAAAAGATCAGTCGTCAAAAGTCTACCCCTTACTAACTCAAGAACCAACCACATCTCCTTTTGTCATGCTCATTTTTCAAATGAATACAATAATAAGGACCTAATTCTGTCTAATATGATAGAAGTCTTCCTCATAAAACTGAAAAATACACCATTCTTCTCCCAGAGTAGATGGCAAAGTCTTTTGAAGAATGTTTAGTTTTTTAGTATACCGTAAATTAAATATGAAAGTATCGATTTACAACACTTAACTATTGATATAGTCTCAGTGTATTATTACATAATAAAGAGCTAAGAGAAATAAAACACAAATACTTAATAAGTATGTATATAATTATACGCATCAGTGTGTTCTTAACAAAACAGTACAAAAACATCTATGACAATTAAAAAAAACTATTTCTGTAGTTGGTCACATGACTTCATCTGATTTTTAATCTATAATCTAATACATTTTTGTATCCATTCCACATTTAGCAAGCACCTAAACAGGTCTTGGTTCTCTACATGGTAGGAAACACGTGCCTTTACTCATGCAGAATCTGGACCTTCTATAATTCTGCCTGGATTGGGATGTCGTAGTTTCACATTAACCCTAATAACAGGACATGGTATCACCAAGGAATGGCTGAAAGTATCTCTCAAACTCCAGCCATACTCTTTCTTACCTCTGTTATGGAGGAGCAGTCTAATTTCCCTTTGATAATTTGGCCAATCATCCTTGCTAACACAGCCTGCTGATCAAAAGGCATCAGGAACTGAAATAGACCAAGGGGAAAGTTTTAGTGTCTAGTCCAGTGGAATGTTGTTCTATCTCCTGGCTCTACTCTGACACTAAAACTTATAGGCCACCAGAGTATAAGTTCATGAAAACAGGAAGCAAACATTTTGCTAGTGGGTCACTTAGTGGTGTTTGTGAGTGGCACCATTCTCATTCCCATCTCTTGACTCCTGAACCTATGATATGAGTCCTAGATATAGGGGAAAAGTACTACATTTGGACGCTGATTCAGAGCATATACAACCTCCTAGAAAACTCTGCCCCAACCATCTAAGCCAGTGGTGTCTACTGCTGTGAACTTTAATACAGTGCCTCATGTTGTGGTGACCCCAACCATAAAATAATCTTTTTCAATTATGAATCATACTTGTAATCCTGCTACTGCTATTAATAGTAATGTTGTAACAGGGCTGCAGACCTTAGAAGGCCCTGAGACCTTAGCACAACCGATTTCATGGTAGAAGTACCATTCAGGCTGTAAAACAGCTCGTAGACAGGCCCACCTGCCAAAACTAAAACAAAGGCCTAATCCATCAAAGCTCATAGTTCTGGGAAAGCCTGTAAGTGCACTAATCTTGCTCTTTGACTTCTGTAGTTCTGCTTCTGGCTAATAGTTCTTTTTAACTAAAGGATGCCAACCCAGAACATGAGTTTCGTGCTTAAAAGCTTACCCTGAGAAAGGCTCAGTGCTACACTGGGATCCTGAACACACAGTGTAGTTGCAGGCCAGCTACTAAAGGTTTTCTACTGGTTTACAGCCATGCCTTAGCAGTCTTCTCTGGTGAATATCCCATAACAATGTAAATATCTTACATGCAGGACATATGATATGTGACCCCTGTGAAAAGGTTGACCTCAAAGGTGTTGTGACCCACAGGTTGAGAACCTCTTCTCTAAGTTCTTGCTCTCTATCACTGAACACCCCCTAACCCTGCAACTTCTTTAAGGTTAAACACATTTGACTTAAGAGCCAATGATCCTGCTCTAGGTCTGAACTCCAAAAATCCACTGTGATCATATGAAGTTATGTGTTTAAGTATCCATAAAGCTTTATTGAAAGCAGCTAAACCCGGATGGCTGGGGTAAAACACTTGCTGTACTGGTATGAACGCCAAACGTCAGATCCCCTACACCAATAGAAGAGCTAGACATTGTGACTTGCATCTGTCATCTCAGTGGTGGGGAGTAGTCACAGGTGGACAAAGGGCTCTAACTGGCTATCTAGCTTAGGTAAAACAGCCGGCTCTAGGTTCAGTGGGAAACTGCATCTCAAAAAGTAATGTGGAGAAGTGCTTAGAGATAACATCCTGATGTCAATCTTTTGTCTATAAATAAAGGTGAGGATATCTACACAAGTGTACATAAATACCATACACACACACACACACACACACACACACACACACACACACAGAGAGAGAGAGAGAGAGAGGAGAGAGAGAGAGAGAGAGAGAGAGAGAGAGAGAGAGAGAGAGAGAGAACGAACATTGGATTTTTGAAATCTCAAAGCCCACCTTAGTGATACACCTCCTTCAACAAAGCCACACTTCCTTTTTGTATTAATCATTTTATTCATTCTAATTTCAAACGATATCCCCCTTCCCGGTTACCTTTCCACCAACTCTCTCATCCTATCCCCTCTTCTCCTTTCTCCTTTGCCTCTGTGAGGGTGCTCCTCCACCCATTCACCCACTCCTACCTCACCCCTCTAGTAATCCCCCTATGCTGGGGCATCAAGCCTCTCTCTCCTCCCATTAATGTCAGATAAAGCCATCCTCTGCTACATATGTATCTGGAGTCCTGGCTCCCTCCATGTAAACTCTTTGGTTGGTGGTTTAGTCCCTGGGAGCTCCGGGTGTTCCAGTTAGTTGATATTTTTCTTCTTATGGGGTTGCAATGCCCTTCAGCTCCTTCAGACCTTAAGTAATATACAAGTGCTGAATGGCACTGCATGTAGCCCATCATTCTCTTAAGAATCCTGGATGCCCTAATCTCTGGAAGAGTGACAGCCAAGGCCCCACCCAACTGGAGCCCTCCATAGAAATCTAGGTTCCACCCAGCTTCCTGTGAGTCTGTGTACACTTTGCCTCAGTGGAAAAGGACTCCGAGGAAGAATCGTGTCAGAAGGGCATCAAGCAGAGCAGGCATTGAGGGGGATGGAAGCATATTAAGACTTAGGGCCTTGCTCTCTCTCTTTCCTGCCAGGACATGTGAGCTCCTAGAAAGCTGGTAGGGATTGCACTGAAAAAAACCTCCATTCTATGGCATCTCAACCTAGAAATGGCCAGAAATGACAAGAAAGCATTCTTCATGGAAGGGGCAATGTGAGAGGATCTCTGAGAGACACGTCTTTGGGATGAGAACCCAGAAAGTTCAGGCTGCCGCATTAGGGCTCAGAGACGGAAGAAGACATAGCCACCTAAGGAACTCCCCAAACCTAACCTTTCTAAGTCCTGGTACTGGGCAGACATGGATAATGAATGCCACGGGTTTGCTCACCGTTATTTACCTCAGCCGAGGCCCTGCTCTGGGTGCTGTGCACTCTTTAGGCAACTCTGATTGTTCGTTTCCCAGCTGAGGATGTAGGGAAGTGTTCAGTGAGGCCTTTCTTTCTCCTGCTGCCTATGCCATCTTAACCAGTCAGTTCTCACCTCCCTGGCTCTTCACTGTCCTTGACATCAGGATCTGTGGCTTCAGTGCTTGGCAGCTCTGATCCACTTCTGTAAGGAAGTAGAGAAACCTTGTAGGCTTCCATCTGACCATGGGAGCTCAGGCCTCAGCACGATACAATGCGTTTTTTAACAATCTTGTTAAAATATCTATAAAAGGCATGATCTCACTACTAAAAGACCTACAGAGGCAATGAACCTGGGCCCGTGGGGGCTCACAGAGACTGAACCACCAACTAAAGAGCATTCAGGGGCTGGAACTAGGCCCTCTACACATCTGTAGCAGATGTGCAGCTTGGTCTTCATGCGAGTCCCCTAACAACTGGAGCTGGGTCCGTCTCTGACTCTGTTGCCTGCCATTGGATCCCCTTCCCTACCTGGACTGCCTGCTTGGGCCTCAGCAAGGGAGGCTGTATCTAGTCCTGCTAGGGCTAGACACCCCAGGGTGGGAGGCACCCAAAGGGGGCGTCCCCTTCTAGGAGAAGAAGGGTAGTGGCGAGGGATTTGCAAGGGCAGGACTGGGAGAAGAGGAGGGAGAGGGCTGCGATCATGATGTTACGTGAATAAAAAAAATTTTGAAAAAAAAAAAAAAGGGAATAGTATTTAGATAGACAGTCCTCACAGAAACTTCTGTTAATTTTACCAGATTTGTTTTTTTACAGTCTATTATAATGTATATGTTTGTGATGACTGTATTTATCCCCATTACTCTTCCTCATTCCCTCTCCCTTCCACTGACTCTTTTCCTCTTCCAGCTTTGTGCTTTTGTGTCTTTTCTTTTCCTTTTCTCTCCTTTTCTTTTCTTCTTAAGGATCCAATGTACTTAATTAGTTTTTTTTTTTTTCAGGAGGACACACCTGAAAGTTTATTACAAGACTATGGGCAAATTATCAGTAACCATACTACTGAAAAAAAATGTCTCTTTCTTCTGCATCCATTAATAACTACAGAGCGCAGGCAGGGGTGGGTGGAGGCTTCCTGAGCCTGTACTCACAGTAACTCTGAACTGCCTATACATCCTCAGGACATTTTATTTTATTATTCACTTATTTGGTTAGTTTGAGATAAGCTCTTGCTACATGTCCCAGACTGGCCTGCATTTGGATTCCCTTGTTTCTCTGCCTCATGCCGAGTGCTGGGTTACAGATGTGAGCCATTGCATGCATCTCATACCCACCTTCTTAAGTAATCTGGGCACTATGTGTAAGCAACTCCTATCTTGATGTCCCCGCAGAGGAGCCAGGCTTGGGAGGGATAAAGGAGGATGGGACACACACACACAACTCTGTGCCTTCTTACCGTTATTGTTGATTCTGAACTCAGGCATCCCAGCAAAGAGTGTTCAGTGAGTAACAAAGACCTTCCTATCTAGGAAGCCTGGGTGACCTTCCAGACAGAGCCTGGGAAACCGCATGCAAGGGTCACAGGGTAAGGTAGGTAAGGTAAGGTAGGGTAAGGTAGGGTAAGGTAAGGTAAGGTAAGGTAAGGTAAGGTAAGGTAAGGTAAGGTAAGGTAGGGTAAGGTAAGGTAAGGTAGGGTAAGGTAAGGTAAGGTAAGGTGGATTAGACTGGCAATCCTGGTGGGAGGTCAGCAAAGTTCACACTGGACACTTGGAGTGATAGATATCAAGGGTATATGTATATGTGTATGTATACGTATATGTATATGTGTATGTATATGTGTATGTGTATGTATATGTGTATGTGTATGTATATGTGTATGTGTATGTATATGTGTATGTGTATGTATATGTGTATGTGTATGTATATGTGTATGCATATGCATATGTATATGCATATGTGTATGTATATGCATTTGCATATGTATCCATTCTGGATATTGAACCCTTCTGATTACGCTTTTGATAAGAGCCCAGTGAACATAACCTTTACCCTAGAAACCAACTTGTTTGCTTGTCCAAGGTGAGGTATATGGGGAGGAGAACCTGTGGGCTCTCATTTCAGCTGTGGGATATGAGTCTAGGAACTGTGTGCCTTAGGGAGGGAAACTTGCCCAAGATCCTCCTGGAGGGAAAAAGATTGTTCCTATAGACAAGAAAGTGACACTCAGAGCTCAACGGCACTATGATGACATGATCAGTTTCATTATTATCTGAGGGTCAGTAGCAGCTACAGTCGGCAGGTTCAGTCGCAACCCAACGCAGAGGAGGGAAATGCCGTATCTGTCCTGTTTTGAACTTTGTGCCTGGCACCTTTGACCTCTGCTGAGCAGGCTCCTGAGTGACCCTCCATGGGCCACGGGGTAACCCCATGAGTTTTGGTGTGGGCATTGAGTGGTGCACTTTTTCACACTGTCACCTCTCATCTCTACTGGTTTACTCCTCCACTGTCCCTTGCCACCAGCCTTTTCAGCCTCTGACTCTCTGACTTCAGCCCCCATCTCCCCCCATACGCAGTGTTAGCATGCACACAGAGGAGGAGAAGCAGGAGCCCATAGGCCACAGCATTCAGGAAACTGTTCCAGTGGCTCGATTTCCTCCTAGGTCTGAGCTTGTGTTGCCATGGCTGCACCATTTACCAACAGGAAGATATGGTAGGCCTTGTCCATGCAAGAATTTGTACTCACAGAGGTGTAGGCAGGCAGCTTGGTGGGGCAGGGCAAGAGTACTGCACTGACCAGACAGAAGAGAGCCAGCATTTAGCAGGTGGAGGAAGCCATATCTGCTGAGTTTGTTCACTCTGTGGTCCCCTGGGAAGGCACAGCATGGCCTCTGAAGCCATTGCAGAGTCACCATGTTATGAGCTGAAGTGGAAACTTAAGGGTTCTTTGGAAAGTTGGTTGGATGGTGTTTTGCCGGGGCAAACACGTGAAGGAATGTTTTGTTAAAGCAGACACAGGTGTGAAAGGCTAAGGCAGACTTGTGAAGGAATGTTTTGCTGAAGCAGACACAGGAGAAAGAAAGTTCTGCTAAAACAAACACACGAAAGGACACTTGATGATAGATTTTTTTTGTTGTTAATGACATGCATGTATTGTTTCATCTTATGTTGTGTAGTTGAGCTACATTTGTTGTGATGCTATAGAGAGAAATGCACCAAAAAACTTCTGGTGGTGAATAGTAGTTTGTTGCTTTCAAGGACTCGGGCTGATTGCATGCACGTGTTGGGGCAAGATCCACGCTGAGGCAAGGTACGTGGAGAACACTCCACGTTTGGAGGGTATAATTAGGATTCCACACTGTGACAGAGACAGAGCTTGGTTTGTTGGTATAGCTAGCTGTGTAACACTTGTGGGTCTCATGCTTTTGCTGATCTTTGTTTCTCTGAGAGAGTCACAGCTGAGAACTTTTCTTGGTGTTCTTGTAGGTCCCTCTTGTTGACTTGAGCCAACAAGACTTGAGGTCTGGATGTCTCTGTTAGGTCATGCCATCACTGTTACTAACCCAACTCTATCGAACCAGACTATTGGTTTATCTGTGAGGTGTTTGTGAGTAGACCGAGCTGTTGTCTATTAATCTATAAATGAAATGGTTCATTTTTAGACAACACAGATGGGAGTTGTTCTAAAATGCTTTTAAAAACAAGTCTACTTCTCTTGTATCTTTTTTTTTTCTGTCTCTAGTGGGTGTTGGGTTATAAGGAAGGTTAAAATGTTTAAAAACCATCATTAAAAATAACATTAAAAAAATTAAAATTACAGTGATACTTCCATTCACAGGCAGATGTTGGTTTTGTGTTGGAGAGCTGTAATCACGGATTCTGGTTTCTCTAAGTCGTGTGTGTTGAGTCCATATACATGAACAGGTGCTCATGCAGACCAGGGACAACAATCGCTGTTGTACATGTATGGACCTTCTGTCCCCCACATTGTTACTAGGACTCACCCCATAGTCAGACATCTTCACAGATGTGCTGTGATCATGCAAATATGGGCCTTACCATGTACATAGAGTCTCGGGAGGTAGGGACAAACCTCAGCACATATGAAGCACCAACCTAGTTTTTCTTAGCACACACACACACATACACACACATACACGCACACACACACACACTAGACTTAAGGGGATTATAGATACTTGAATCTACTAATATAAAATTGTGCCACTGACTACTTTGGCATAGAACTAGATGAATGGAGTTGTATAACCAGAAGTAGAAGCAAAAGAAATCGATATTGACAAATGGACAGATAATCTTAAAACAAATTGTAGGCAAATTTTAATTTACAAACACAGTAGATAGAGACACTTTTAGATGTTTTCAAATCTAGTGACCAAGTTGGGAACCTCTATGTGCTGTGTTTTGAAAATATTTATGAATCATATTTCTATATTGAAAAACTCCAATGTGACAACCCCATTAGAAGAACAACAGTATCAACCAACTAGAGCTCCCAGGGACTGAACCACCAACCAAAGAGTACACATGGATGGACCCATGGCTTCAGCCACATATGTAGCAAACAGAGGATGACCTTGTCGGGCATCAATGAGAGGAGAGGCCCTTGGTCCTGTGAAGGCTCGATGCCCCAGTGTAGGGGAATGTGAGGGTGGGGAGATGGGAGTGGATGGGGTAGGTGGGGGAACAACCTCATAGAAGCAGAGGAAGGGGGGATGTGATAAAGGGTTTTTTGTGGGGGGATGAAGGGGATAACATTTGAAATGTAAATAAAGAAGATATCTAATAAAAAACAAAGAGTTAGGCCTATTGGAGGCCTGGGCCATGAGGATTGCTAACTATCCCATATACTCAGTGAAAACACAGGTATCATCTTTGGTCTAGAAAGCATGTACAGCAAACCTGCTAGTGTCTTAATCTTGGTATGAAACTGATGAGAGAGAGGAGGCATGGGATTCTGACACAGCCCACCCCCATGATATAGACTGTCTGGAGAACCATATCAGTGTTCCCCAAAGCTCTACTTAAAGACTGTTTTGGTCGTAGAGGATGAGAGGTGAGATGAGGAAAGAAGAAAGGAAAGGCCCTAGTCCCAGTGGAGTGTGAAGGGAGATGGGGAATTGCGGGGTTCACGAATCTACTGGGAGGGGAGTTTGAATGGGTCTAACTCATTCAATAGGCTGCTTTTTGAATGGGTCTAAAAAAAGATGACCCATCAGGATAAAAAGTCACATACAGAGGATTTGCGATAAATGGAGAAGAGCAGACTAGCACAGAGGTTATATGAATGTTAGAATGTTTTGGGAACCTGAAGCTGACTCCGTCAGCAGCCGACACCACACATCATTCCTTACACGGAGCACTATAGCTCTTTGTGCGTGTTTTGAGATCTCTTTAACTCCTCGATCTTCTGGGGCAGAGTCTTGGTCCAGAACTGCAGCTTTCTGGCCTTCTGGATTTGTCCCACAGCAGGCTGGGTGTTCAGTTGTAGATACTGTTCATCACGGTCAAACACGGGCCAGTAGGGTAGATCCTCGCTGTTGGGGTTCCTGTGGATATGCCACCAAGAGAAGAAGGGTGAGGTCACTCTGGGTCCAAAGCCTGATATACTGATTTGGGTCAGGGCAGTGGTTAGGCTAGTGGTTAAGGGGTCTGATGTGACAGGTGTCCTGATATGTGCACACAAGTGTCACTTACTAGTTTCGGATTCATGTGGGGAAGACTACCTGACCTGTTTTATGTCTCCTCCTAAGTGGCAAAATCTAAAGAGCAGTACCCCAGCACTATAGCCCACCAGCCAGGTCACTGTGAGATGACCGGTGTCTGACACCTATAATGTACCTGTATAAATATACCGTAGTGTAGAGAAGACTCTATCATGTGATGGAATGCTAAAAAGCCACCATCTAAAAGGGAGCCCCAGAGGGACCCACATGGACAAGGTTGAGTTCTCACCCGTGTCGTGCAAAGTTGGCCCAGTACTTCATCATCCTCTTGTTTAGCAGCTTTTCCTCTTTAGTGAGGTTAACTGGAGTCATGAGAAAGACAAAAGTCCAAGGATATGCCACCTCTTGCAACTGCCAACTCATTCTTCACACTCACCATCCCAGATGTTATCTGACCTCAAATTATTGGCTTTACTACCACCCTTCTTCACTATATAGAGTATCCAAGATCCATGCAAGCCTCTAATTGAATTTCTGCCCCAAAGTGCCCTCATCTCCTCCATTACAGGCTAGACTGGGAAGGGTCCAGATTCGAAACTATTTATATATATTTTTGAGTTAGAAGTTTCCTCAAATGGACTGACAGCTAAGGAGTCATCTGGGATCTCATTCAGTTCAGGAAAAATTAGGAAGACTCACGTTTTATGCCCCAGAAGAAGGAACCAAAAACAAAAGGAACCTCATCCCCATGGTCGGCATTCACGTGGGGTGGCCTGAAATCCTCGAGGAAGCTGGATTGATGTTGGAATTCATAGAAGTAGACGGGAGCATGGGAACCTGGAGAAAGGACAAAGAGTGACATAGTTGTCTCTCACCTGGAGCTTTTTTTGATATATGGTTGGTGACAAGATACCTTGATATAGTGTTACCTGGAATTGTAAGAGTTAGATTGGAGGAGGAGCCCCAGGCTGGAGCACTAGCAGTGGAAATGTACTCAGGACCTACCTAGCTGAGTGGCTTTGTTAAGTCAATAGAGTATCAGTGACCCATTTTCTCTTCTGTACCCAGGTTTCACTCTCTTAAACTGGACATGAGACCTAGATACCATTCTGCTCCACAGTGCTCACCTATGACCCCCATCTCTGGGCTGCTCCTCTAAGCCTTGTCACAGTGGTACTCACGCTGAAAGTGTGCTACTTGGAGAGAAGGGATCACAAACATGAAGTCTTCCATCATCTCAACAAACTGTATTTGGAGAGTCTTGGAGTCCTCAATGTCCTCCATGTACTCTTCCATCAACAGATCGCTACACTCAGGAGGCAACATCTATACCAGAGACATCAGAAAGATCAAGGTTAGGCATGTTATTGGTAAAGTAGGTAGTACACTTGGGTGTGGGAAGGATGGGGCCTGGGATGACATAGGGTATAGGCAAAAAGGTTCCTGCTCTGAGGTAACCCCACACAGCATCGTACATATCTCCTGACCTTCATTAATAGGGATGCTGTCGGAGAAGGAAATATGAGGGACGCCTCTATTTAGACAAGACCAGAGGTGTCTCACCATTTGTGGTGCTGTATCCTTCAGAACAGCCTGCAGGTTCTTTCTGGTTATTCCTTTTATTGTTTGAATAGAGCCTATGACCTGGGGGGCAGAAGACAGTTTTAAGTACAGGATCTCATGGACTTGGGTTAAAGCTGTATTGAGTTCCCACTGCTTAGCATATGAGTATCCAGGTTCCCAGAGGATTGAAAGTGAGCCTCACTTTGGGGATGATCCAACCATACTCATCATTGTTGAAACCAATTATGCTGGGGACAGGTTGAAATTCAGCAGAGGCCAATAGCTCCTGAGGATGCTTGGGTAGGAACTCTCCATCCACTACAGCAGGGATCACCTGGAAGTTCTGATGGGCATTAAAAATCAATGCTGAAGGTTAATGAAATAAAATAAATATTCTGATGTCCACTGAGTTACCTCCACCATTTTCTCATTCTCACTAGTTTCAGGATGAGCTGCTCACCCTGGAGGAGAATCTACACTTAGATTAGCCTATCTTGATAGCCATTTTTTTTTTTTTTTTGCACATAAAGCTGAACGAACACAAAGGAGTAAAGATGAGGTATTTGGTTCAGAATCCCATAACATGTAGACCAGGTTCTCTCAGACACACAATTCTCCCAACCTTGCTAATGACCAGAATCTCCTCTTCACTCTTGCCTCTCAGACAGTGCACCAGGGCCTCTGAGTCCATGGCCTCACATCCAGAGAGCTGGGCCACCGTCTGCAAAGGGAACAAGCGGGGAGATTTCTAATTCCAAGCTGATGATTTTGCATCTAATTCTCACACTACAGTGTGTGTTGTGTGGACTGGGACAAGTATAAATTGTTCCCATTGTCCTATTGCTTAAAGATGACAGCCAGGAAGCAGGACCCTCTCTACCTGTGTATCTATTCTTTCTGTTTATGGTAGTTTTGTTCTCTCCATCATCTTTTGTCTGTTTCATATACAAGGGAAGGAGTAAGTGTGTCAAGTTGGTGTATGAAGGTTAGAAGACCCCCCTTTTTTAATTAGATATTTTCTTTATTTACATGCACATTTCTCCTTTCCCAGTTTCCCCTCCAAAAAACAAACAAACAAAAACAACAAGAACAAACCCCTGTTGCCTCCCCGCTCCCCATGCCTGCCACCCCACCCTCTCCCACTTATTGGCCCTGGCATTCCCCTACACTGGGGCACAAAACCTTCACAAGGCCGAGGGAGGACCCCCCTTTTTTAACAGTGTCTTTTTTTTCCTGTGTACCCTAGCTCAGCTGGTCTGTGAATTCTAGGAATTCTCTTGTTTCTGGCTCCCACCTGACTACAGGAACTTTGAAATTACAGATAAATGTTACCATTTCCAATGTTTTATGAATTCTGTGGATTTGAACATAGGTCCTTAGGCTTATATACCAAGCACTTTAAAAAAAATAGTGACCCAACTCCGAACCCAGACATACTCATTTTTGCCAGAGATGGACCTTTCTAAGGGCAACTTTGCTGTCTACATAACATATTCATCCAGTATAAAGGAAATCCATGGATTCTAACCCTTGATCCCTCACAAATAAATGAACAGATGTTTCCTTAGCTCTTCATTTTTGTACTAAGTACCATGACATCAGAGGATAGTGCTGTGGCAACAGATACAGGATTGAAGTGGTTCAGGCACTCACCTGGTAAATCACTTCAGAGAAGCTAAATATGGTTCCAGGCAACAGAGCTACTCCACTCTCCATGATGGCTCTGTGAAAGAGTCCTTTGGACATGGGGGACACAACATGTGAAGACACGCTTATGCCTCCGGCTGACTCTCCAAAAATAGTGACCTGGTCAGGGTTGCCACCAAAGTGGGCGATATTCTGCTGGACCCAACGTAGGGCAGCCACTTGGTCCAGGAATCCCCAGTTTCCCCTGGCATGCTGGTCTCCAGTGCTGAGAAGTGGAAGGGACATGGATCAAAGAGATGTCTGGATTCCGATCAGCTACCACTCCCCAGCTCAGCCCTAGGCTCACCTGAAGAAGCCTAGGACACCCAGGCGGTACTGGATAGTGACCACCACCACATCCTCAGTGACTGCCAGCACAGATCCATCATACATGGAAGCCATGCCTACAGTGAGTGCTCCACCATGGATCCACACCATCACCTGGAGAAGTCAAGAGAGATGCCAGGAGGCTCCTAGTGAGCCAGAGTTCAGCTTGACTACTTATTAGAATATCAACTGCTGCGCTTCTGTGAAGCTACATAAATCCTCTGGACGTTAGGGCCTTGGCCACAACCAGGGCCCTTTGGTAGCTTCCTGTCCCCATTCCCACCATATGTTGTGCTTTGAACTACTGTCTCTGTATATAGAGTGATGTCATCACTACTCAGGCTCTTCACAGTGGAACCAAGAGGGGTGCCCCCATGGATATCTCTCCAGATTAAAAATGGAAAGGATCATCAACCCCCATTGTCACAACAGACAACCCAAAAGTCTAAGTTTGGGCTACCTCAATGTTGAGGTCTTGAGCCCCTAAGTGGTTCTGTGGAGCACAAGTTGCAGAATGAGTTCTGGTTTTATCAAAGGGCCTTTGATGGGTCAGTGCTTCAGTGCTCTGTGTCCCATACCCAGGTTTCAGCTGCATTATATGGCTGAGATGGCTTTCTTTGACCCAAGTAAGCTAAGCCTTTTATCAGAGTCCACCCCGTAATGAAACTCAGGTTGCTTTTGTCCCTTCTAATCTTCTTGAAAAAAAAAAAAACCCTCTCCCCAACGTGACAATGGCTTGATACTCACAGGCAGGTTAGAGCCCTCCTGGGCATGAGCTGGTGTGTAGATGTTGAGATACAGGCAGTCCTCAGACATAGAGAGGGGTGGCAGGGTCAGTTTCATCTCATTAATGGCCTCCATATTCATTGTAATATTTTGTGGACAACTGGTAAAAATGGGAGACAGTTATTATAAGAGATGCACAGTGAATATAACCAAATGTGAGTCTGGATTTTATTTTCTTAGCCATCTTTAGCTGCTACTCATTATAAGATGCCTGGTTAACACGTTCTTTCTAAATCCCTTCCAACCAAGGTAAATGCCACAGGCTCAGTGAAAACTAGGATGGGGCCAGTTTCTAGGGAGGCCGCCAGTAGGGTGGATCCTGAGTCTCAGAGAAAGAGGCTTGTAGGTGTCTATACAGAAATGATTGGCTGTCTGTAACACTCATGGAATTATATAAGAAAATTGAGCTAAGCATTCTCAGGCATGCAAGCATTTTCTAGACTCTGTTCCTGGGCATGGCTGTGATGTGAGCAGTTCCTATAATTTTGATTCACTGTGTTTACCCAAATGATAGATTGCAATCTGGAGCTTATAATAGTAGCTTTCGCCCCTAAGTTGCTTTTTTTTCTCATACTTTATTACAGCAACAGAAAACAATCTAAGGTCCCAATATTGGAGTGTTGTATTTACACAGCTACTAGAGGAATCAATGACAATGCTGCCCATGTAGTCACATGTGCAGACTCTCTGGGAATATCGCCCATCTGCAATGTCTTCAGAGGGAATTAGTTACATAGACTTGTTCCCTGGCCAATGGCACTTGGCCCTATAGGTTGTTACAGTGACTGTAAGGGTGGGATTAGCAAGTACCATCACCACTGCACACTCAGTGATCTGAAGTATATTCTCCTGATTTCAGGGGTGGTTGCTGCTTAATAGGTCACATTAATCCATACCTGGAGATCCTTCTCATTGTGGCAGAGAACGCTGGGCAAAATCTGAATCTGTGAACAATTTTATCTTTGCTCGTCTCAATAGTGCCTGATGCTAACTTCCTATGAGTGCCAAGCTCTGACCCAGAAGCCTGGCATAGTTGTTCTAATCAGGCTTACCACATCATCAGAAAAATGTATGGGGCATTCATCCACAAAGAGAGAAAACTTCTTTGTAGCTGAGACAGATGAGACACTTCAACATGACCCAGAGCTCAGAGCACAGTTTCCTCAGTGCCTGAAACCTTCTGGGTCCAGAACTTACATGGCTGGCTGTGAGGTTCCATCTCTCACACCACGCCATGGCTCAGGAGCCTCAGGAGGTGCAAAGCGCAGCGGTCCTACAGGTGGCTTGGCAAAGGGAATTCCCAGGAAGGTGTAGAGACCAACTTTGGTGTCCTTCAAGTGGACAAGTCTGCCTCGGACCTGACCAGTGTGTGTGTTTCTGATGGGGCTGGACTCTGATGAGTCATGACCTGGTAGAGAGAGGCCTCAGGGTTAGTTTTCTGTAATCCATTGCCACCAGGTTGTGGGAGTGGCCATCTCACTGTTATCAGGGCACAGGAGAAGGGAACCCATGCCTCCCTCCCCACTTCAGCTGTGGGGTGTGAGTATGGAAACTTCCCTATCTCTCAGACCTAGGAAAATTTCCTATTCCTATTTTGAAGTACTACACAGCATTATTATTATTATTATTATTATTATTATTATTATTATTATTATTAAAAGGTAAGTATTAGCTATACACCGAGAAAAGAAAAGTGATTTCTCATTTTCATTTGAGTTGTCTAGCACTTTTTCTAGAGCTCCTTACAGTGAACTGTCTCTTCTGTAAGGAGTGATCTTAGATGTCTCTGACTTTGTATGCTAGTGGGCTCATAAAATCTGAGGGTTTTGGTCAGAGAATCTGGAGGCACACGTTTCCCACACTTTTAACTGTCATTTTCCAAACCCTTCCCCCTGCCCTGTGCCTTCCCTCTCACAAGTTCAGCCTCTGACGTGCACAGCTTGGCAGCTCTGACTTCAGTCATTCCCCACGCTAGTTTGGTGAGCCTCACCCTGCACACGGATGAGGAGAAGCAGGAGCCCAAAGAGCGCAGCGTTCAGCCAGCTATGCAGTTGGTTCCGTGGCATGGCCAGCTCTCAGGCCTGAGTCTGTGCTGCTAGGACGATCACGTTTCACAAACAGGAAGCGGAATCTGTGAGCATTGCCCAAGCTGGAATTTAAGCCAAAAAGATATAGGTGGAGCAAATACTCATTGTAGGAGAATTGTTTACTCAGAAATGATTGGAGCCAATGGCCTGGAGGCAGGGCAAAGTCACTGTATTTATCAGGATTTTCTAGAGTAGCAGGGCTTATAGAATGAATCTTTCTACATAAATATATAGAAACAGGTTTAATTTGAACAACTTACAGGCAATGGTGCTAGTAATTGAACCATGGCTGGCTATGAATAGAAGAGTTCAAAAATCCAGAAATTGTTCAATCCACAAGGTTGGATCTGGTCTTCCGTAGATGCTGAAGTCCTGGAGAAGTAGGCTCTAATGCCAGTGAAGGACTTGTAGCAAGGCAGGAGCAAGCAGGTAAAGAGCCAAATCTTCTGTCTTTCATGTCCTTATAGAGGCTTCCAGCAGGTGTGGCCTAAACTAAAGGTATGTCTTCCCATTTTAAGATCTGGATCAAAGGCATGTACTTCCTTACTTCAAATGTCCAGACTAAAAGTAAATTTGCCTACTTCAAACCAAGCAAATAACCTCTCACAGGTCTACTACTCTCCATTTCTGGATTCTAGATGTTGTCAAGTTGACAGCAAGCATAGCCCTCAGGGCCACCTCTGTTGCTTCTCTTCCCTCTTTAGCTTCCTGGAAAGGCACATCATGGATGCTAGAGCTTGTCTGGGGTACCAGAAACACTTTGCCCTCACTTGAGCAAAAAGCTGTAACAGGAGAAGCCAGACTGTGAGACGATCACAGTCAAGATGTCACAGAAGAATTGGGCAAATGCAGGAGCTCTGAGTGTGACACTCATCCTCAAGACTCCCCTGACCTATGAAGACTCAGTTTTCTGAGTCTGCTTCTGATGATCTTAGGGTATACATGGACCCCTCCCTGTTAGGTTACATTTCTTTCATCAAAACATGCCGCATTTCTGGTGCATTTAAACTCCATAGTCCCTATTCACGTCACCATTATGATGTGCGTCCTCTACTGGCCAAGATCAAATTCACAGTCATTTATTCACTTAATATTTTTAATGTTTGCATTTATTTATTTATTGTGCTCATGTACATATTATGAAGATGCTCCCATGCTATTTATCACATATGGAGGTGAAAGGAGAATTTGTGTATGTTCATATTCTCATACTGTGTGGATCACAAAGTGATACTTGAGTCATCAGGGTTGGAGGAATGATTTCTTACCACACCCTAGTCGATCTCATACTTAACCATATGATCAGTATTTAATGGGGCCTTAAAGGCTCCAATACTGGGTTCAATCTACGATAAAGCTGAGATACCAGTGTATAAACAGACATTTCAGAATTACAAAGAACCCTGGCAGTTTAAATTAAAGAATGCAGGACCAGGAGCCCATACTCAGGCTAGCCTGACCCTCTGGAGGAAGTTTTGTGGGAATCAGTGTCAGATAGCATTTAGTGAGAATTAACCTTGACTCCAAATTATGATTACAGTCTTTATTATCCAAATAATAATCCAGGGCCTACAGTATGGCACTACAGGACTTCTTCATTGTGTCTCTCTGCTTCCTGGTATAACACAGCATGGTTTTTCCTTCTTTCTCTAATCAACAGGGGCTTCTTTGATTCAATTTCACCCCTCCAATGCACTCCTGTCCTGACTGCTGTCCAAGCTTTTCCTGGTAGCTGCTCTCTCTGCGCCAAGTTCCCTGACCAAAGAATTGCTAGACCACGAGGGCTGAGAAGTTCCCAGTTCGTCCAACTCAGGATGAAGTAACCAGATCCCAATGGATGCTGGGCATCCCTGTGCTTCTTAATCCCAAACATTTCTGTAGCTCAGCTCGGGAAATCCCTGTGTCCTCTGCTCCTCACTGCACCGTCACTCAGAGGCCCCATGTTGATGAAGGCCACGGCCACAGTGAAAATGTAAAATGAAGAAGACACTCAGTTTCTGCTCTGTGGAAGGAAGAGGTGAATAGGGGGATTGTGAGAGACAGACAGAGATACAAGGGGCAGAGACAGAGAGAGACAGAGAGACAGACATAGACACAGAGACGGAGAAGCAGAGTCTCAACTCTATGAAAATACCTTCAATGCCATACTACTATATGCCCATTCAGTATAACCAACTTTAAGACCCATAGCCAAGTGTTGGCCAAGACACGGAGCCACTGGCCCTCTCATACCTGCCTGGAGTATATAGATAGTCATTATAGATGACATTTTGACAGGTTTTTTTTTTTTTAACACATTTAACCTACGATTGGATAATTCTACTTGCAGGTCTTTAGTTCAAAGAATTGAAAACATCAATAGGAAAGACTCATACTTAAAAAAAGTTCATAAGAGCTCAATTAAAAGCAATCACAATCAGGTCATCTAGAGATGCATCAACTGTGGAGTGGTTAAAATGTGTTGTGTGTATATGCGGACTGACACTGTTAACAAATGACATACTTGACTCCCAAATAGGCTTTATTTAGTAACAGGACCAATTGCAAAGAATTCCTTTTCCATGATAGGACTGCCAGGGCTCTCATGTCTCCAAATTATATGGAGCTTCCAAACTATAGCATCAGAGAGTGGTTGCCTGGGAGCAGAGACCAGGCAGTGATTGACATAGAGGAGCCCAAGAGAACTTTTATCAGTTAAAGAAATAATCTTATACTTAAGGGTATGTGGTTGCATAGCTCATATTTTTATGCAAAGTGTGTCCATCTAGTCTAGTAAATGGACAAGTTTGTATACAAATCATTAAACAACAAAGCTTTAAAAAAAAAAACTACAAATACTAAAATTCTGGAGACTATTTGGTAAAGTGTCCTGTGTATCAGCAGAAATGGGAACCTCACAGATGTTGTGTAGCAGGAGCTCCACAATGCCTTAAGGCCCCAATACAATTCAGGCATCAGTTCCCCCCCCCCCCCCCCGCACTAAAAGGAAGGACTCTTCTCTGCCCAGCTATTCAGCCAAGGCTAAGAGACATTTCTCTTCTGCCCTCTGGTGTTTGAAATGTGAAATGTAAGCATCTTCAATGGATCCTTAATGTTTCAGTGGTTGGTCTTCAACAAAGTGGATGGAAGAAAAAGGACTTTGGGAAGCCAGGAGTGAACACTTGTACCCCAGGGGTACACTTACCTGCACAATTTTACATCTGGTTATATTGTATATAAAATCACAGTAATAATGAGAATATTTAATAAGTCCATGTCTTAGCCTCTGTAGTGCTATGCTGGGATTACAGGAAAGAATCACCCCACAATTGGAGGAAAATTAGATATGGAGGAGAAAGAGTAGGGGCAGACAGAGTCAGAGAAAGAGAAGGAGAGGCAGAGTGGAGAGACAAAGAGGAAGATGGAGACAGAGACTAAAAGTCTCAGGAAAGTGGGAGTGTTTTAAAACTCAAGTAGTCCTAGCAACTGGGGCTAGTGAGGCTTGAATCTAATGCCAGGCTGGACTACCCAAGGGCAAGGCCCCATGCCCAAAGAAAGAAAAATGCAGAGTGATGGCAGCAACAAAAAAGGAAAATCAAAAGTCTACAAAAATATCTATAATGAGACACAAGTACACACCCATTTAATACAACCATACTAATGATTCCCTAGTCCAAGTGCAGGTGGGAATGTGCAGCAATTGGCATCCCACATACGTCTAAATGGGCTGAAGTATGATACAGTCATTTCAGAAGAGAGTTTGGCACAGTATTTCTGGGAATGAGTTCTTTTCTTCTACTGTGTGTGTCCTGGGAATCAAACTCAGGTCATCAAGTTTGATAACAAGTGTCTTTACCTTGTTGAGCCATCTGATCATCCTGCATAACCTTTCAAAGTTAAGCATACACGTGGCTGTACCTATATTTTCATCAAAAGAATTGAGAGGCATTGGTCATATGATGTTAGGTTTGAGATTGTCCATAACATACTGCCTAGGAATGCCTGGTGATGCTTGCCTGCAATTCCAGTACTCCAGAGGCTGAAGTGGGAGAACAGTGAATGGGACCCCAGACTGGGCTACATAGTGAGAGCTTTCTCTCAAAAAATATTGCATCCCAACCAAAGCAGAGTCTTTACATGGAAGCGACTCAGATGTGCAGCTGCTGAGAGGACAAAACGAACCAAAGATTATATACCTAGATTAGAATTGCTTGATTTCATCTCAAGAATGTTCTGCTGGATGGCAGCTAAATACAAGTGGTTCCTCTTATAGGAAAAGACAGGAAGTAATACAGTGTTCCCAAGCCATCTCCAGGTGTAAAATACAGCAACAGAAAACAAAGCTTGAGGGCATGGAGGGATTCTTGGGATGAATGAAAACTATGGGCTCAGCCACTGTGCCAGGGCTTAGCACTCCCCTCATCTGTACCCTATTGTCCAAGAGAGGCAATGTAGGAGCCTTCACTCTCATTCCAAGGGTGCTGGAAATGAAAAGGGATTTTGTCCTGGGAAAAACTGATGCCCAAGGGAGGCAAATTGGCCAGAGGTAGAGGATGAGAAATTCATAGGTTAATAGGACAGCAGGATACACCCTTTCAATGATAGAGATGCTATGGGGGAAGCAAAAGATAGGGTAGGCACCATTGTAAATGATATAATATACAAGAGGCCTGAGTTGCTGGGGTTGAGAAGTTTAAGGGCAACAGTAACTTACGAATGCCCCAAAGCTCGGAATATTCAAGATACAATTCACAGACCACATGAAGCTCAAGAAGGAAGACCAAAGTGTGGATGTTTCAGTCCTTTTTAGAAGGGGGAACAAAATATTCACGGGAGGAAATACAAAGTGTGGAGCAGAGACTGAAGGAAAGGCCATCCAGCGACTGCCCCACCTGGGGATCCATCCCATATACAATCACCAAACCCAGGCACTATTGTGGATGCCAAGAAGTGCTTCCTGATAGGAGCCTGATATAGCTGTCTCCTGAGAGGTTGTGTCAGAGCCTGACAAATACAAAGGTGGATGCTCGCAGTCAACTATTGGACTGAGAATGGGGTCCCCAATGGAGGAGTTAGAGAAAGGAATGAAGGAGCTCAAGGAGTTTTCAACCCCATAGGATGAGCAACAATATCAACCAACCAGACCCCCCAGAGCTCCCAGAGACTAAACCACCAACCAAAGAGTACACATGGAGGGACCTATGGCTCCAGCCACATCCAGCAGAGGACGGCCTTGTCAGGCATCAATGGGAAGAGAGGCTCTTGGTCCTGTGAACTCTTGATGCCCCAGTGTAGAGGAATGCAAAGATGGGGAGGTGGGGGTGGGTGGGGGAACACTTTCATAGAAGCAGGAGGATGGGGGATGGGATAAGAGGTTTCGGGGGGGCCTGGAGAGAGGATAACATTTGAAATTTAAATAAAGAAAATATCCAATAAAAAAAAGAATGAAAATTAATCACATGGACTGTCAAGAAGAGTCCAGGATGCTACAGGAGGATTTCTTTAAAACAAGAAGACACATATACATGGTGAAGCCATCAGTCAGGGTTCCAGGGACAGAGTTGTCTTCTGCTAGACATGTCTGCATATTTCTACCTCCTCCACTTCACACCCATGAGACATACAATAGCAATAGATCTTCACAGATGTTATATGTTTATGCAAATGTGAGCGTTGTACTGTCTACAAACACCTTGAGAATAAGAGAAAACATATTGTTAGAGGAATCCCACCCAGGCCTTCTGGTCAAGTTCACTCTTGGCCTTGCTTGAGGTATTTATGAACATGTCAAGGTCCGTTTCTTACAAAAGTGGACAATTGCTACTTGGGAAGGAAATTGATGACATTTCCTCTCTAGGGATAATCTTCACAGAGGTTTTCAGAGGCTGGCATGCTCACTGGCTACTATCAGAGAGGTCTAGGAGCTGAGCTCTAAAAGCCTGTGTGGCTCAAATTCATTTGTGGAAACATAATTCCCAATGCGTTGATATTAAGAGTTGGGACCCTTAGAGGGCCCAGAGTGTTATAGTTTGCACATCCCACCTAGAGAGAATACGAGTGTAAACTTTGGGTCAAACAGTTAGTAGATCTGCTGGTAAACTGACCCTATATTTCTCAGTCTACAGAACTTCACATATATTTCTACTGTTTACAAATCATACAGTTTATGATCTTTGTTGTTGTTGTTGGTTATGAGATGTAGGTCTTGCTATGTTGCCCAAGCTGGTCTGGAACTCCTGGACTCAGGCAATATTTCCTTTCAGTTTCTGAGTAGATGGGGCCACATAAACCCATCACAAGATGGGGGCAGTTTGGGATCTGACTAGAACAGCAGCTTGAACTTAGGAAAACAACAGGATAATCAGTTTTTTTACTGGCCAGTTATAAAGATGTGGAAACATGAGACTTGCTGAGAGAAAGGTGTGGGGTTTGGATATAGCCTACCCTGTTTAGTCAACATTCCCCAAAGTTTCTGAGTCTTGGAGAAGAAAAGAATATAGAGAGAAGATAAAGGAAGAGAGTTGAATGGAGTTTAGTACCAGAGGAGTATGAAAGTAGATGGGGGCACTTTGGCACTTACACATCCACACTTACATGAGAACCTTTTTGAAGTAGGTCTAATAAAAAGTTTGCCTAGATGGAGTAGGAAGGAATTACATGTAGAGAGTTAGTCATATATGTTGTCAAAATAGACAATTACAGAGGTTAGAAATGGTTGTGTGAATGTTGGAATTAATGCAGTCTTCTGAATGGGTTGTGAGAACCTTAGGCTAACCTCGACTTTACTGGAGTTCACATACCTTTCCTGGACACGATGCATCCTTGGTTTTATCATGAACTCCTTTTAGCTCTAGAATCTTCTGAGGAAGAGTCTTGGTCCAGAATGGCAGCCTTCTGGCCTTCAGGGCATGGCCCACAGAAGGGTGGATGTCCAGTTGCAGGTACAGCTCATCTTGGTTTGACACTGGCCAGTAGGGTAGATCTTCGCTGTTGGGGTTCCTATGGATATGCCAAACAGTATAGAGAAATGAAGGTCACTTTCATCTAAGGCCTGACATCCCAATGTGAGACAGGGAAGTGGACTAAGAAGATGAGGGGACTGATAATCATCCTGATTTAGAAATAAAAGTCTGATCCACTAGTTTCTACTCCTTGTGGGATAAGGTTACTTGGCCTGTGTCATTTCTCCCTCTCAGAGACAAGTACTATGATCCATCTACAGGTCACTGTGAAATGACCAGTAACCAACACCTACAAAGTATCTATTTTAGTATGCCTTGGGTATATATAGAGAATTCTATCACATGATAAAGGATCCACGAATGCTAATGAGATCACCAATCATAAACGGATCTCTACATGAAGACCTAAGCCTTAGGAGATTGAGAGAAGATCATCCTCTCACCCATGTCGTGCAAAGTTGGCCCAGTACTTCATCATCTTCCTGCTCAGCACCTTTTCCTCTGCAGTGAAGTCAACTGCAGAGAGAAGACAAGGGTCCAGATCCCAGCCATTTAGCACAGCTGCCAAAGTCATGCTTCATACTCACCATGACAGCTGTACCCTAAAACCGAACTCTAGGCTTCGTTCCCTCCCTTCTTTATAACCCAGCATCCAAGGTCCATTTAGTTCCCTAAGTAAATTCCCTCAGGTTCATTCCTGGTTCAGTGAATCCTCATTTTCTCTAACACAAGCTAAACTAAGGGAGATCCCGACCCAGTGCAGATGTTGAGCTGTGAGATGATACACACTTGATCCTGTTGGTCTCAGAGCCTTGGACTCCAAAATTGGGCTTGAGGCTCAGATATCCTTCAGGTACAAATTTGGTTCAATATCCTGTTCATGGAAAATAAGAAAGACTCACATTTGGTGCCCCAGAAGAAGGATCCAAAGATAAGGTAAAGCTCATCACCATGGTCAGCCTTTACATGCCATGGCCTGAAATACTTGAGAAAACTGGACCGGTGCTGGAACTCATAGAAGTAGACAGGAGCACGGTAACCTGAGGGCAAGGATACATGGGGACATAAGTGCAGCTTGGTCTCAAGTTATCTGAGTTCAAAACAGTTGAGTGTAGAGTCCCATTCTGGAGCACTGGCTGTGGGAAAGCCCACTGTTAAATAATGACTCTGCCCTGCCTGGGGGAGCAAGTCACAGATACCACATAACTCTTTCTTCATCTGTACCCAGATAAGATGTCACCATCTTATACTCAATATAAGGAATTTTTAGACAAAGATACTTAGGGTCTGGAACCAGAGATCCGATCTAGACATGAGTCAAACCTGGACACTACAGAGCAGGCCTGGGACCCACAACTCTGAGCTTCCTCCCTCAACCTTGTTACAGATGTACTCACGCTGAAAACATGCTACTTGGAGTGCAGGGATTATGATTAGGAAGTCCCCTATCATTTCTATGAACTGCATCTGGAGGGCCCGGGGGTCCTTAGTGTCTCCTAGGTACTCTTCTATTAGCAGGGCACCGCACTCAGGAGGCAGCATCTACAACATTGTAATGAGAAAAAATAAGGTTGGGTGGGAGACATCTTAACGGTGGGGGAATGCCTGTGAAGTTTATTATGGGGGAGAGCTCTGAGTGACCCGAACCAGGCAACCCTCTCTAACCTCCCATTTCTAGGGATGCTCTCCGAGCAGGCTATTGAGAGGTCCTCTCCATGGAGGCAGGTCTCAAAGATTCTCACCATCTGCTCTGTTGTGATCTTCATAATAGCCTGCAAGTTCCTTGTGGTTAATTTCTTTATTGTCTGATAAAATCTGAAGACCTGGGATGTGGAGAATGTTTTGAGTTTGAATTAGGCTAGATATGAATCAATGAGTCTCTTGAGTTCCCATTGGCCACCATATGGAGCCCTCAGACACATGGGAAATTATATCTGGACCTCACCGTAGGGAGAATCCAGCCATACTCATCATTGTTGACACCAATAATGCTGGGGACAGGGTGAAAGTCAGCAGAGGCCAGCAGCTCCTGAGGATGCTTGGGTAGGAACTCCCCATCCACCACGGCAGGCATGAACTTGAAGGCCTGAGGGGGACATTCAAAGTTAGTACTGAAGATCTATCATTAGTATGTATGTATGTATGTATGTATGTATGTATGTATGTATGTAGATACACACACATATGTATATATACATATATACATTCATATATATGCATATATGTATATATATTTGAGACAGTTGGATGTTATCTGTTATTTCCCTATTTCCTAATTTGTCTCAGGAGGGTCATTCACACCACACTTCTCCCATCTCATCCCTGAAAAGACCCTACTACATACAGGACTCTATGAGGCAGGCAGCACCTTTCATTATGCACTCAGGATTAAAAGAATGCCAAGCCATGCAGATAAAATAATTTGTCCAGAGTAGTTAGGACTTTCAGCCACACACCCTATTGCCTATCATCTTCCCAGACACACAATTCTGCCAACCTTGTTAATAGCCAGAATTTCTGCTTCACTCTTGCCTCGAAGGCAGTGCACCAGGGCTTCTGAGTTCGAAGTTTCACAACCAGATAGATTTGCCACCTTCTGTAATGGGAGTTGGCATGAGAGAGGAGAACCTTTCCAGTCCCAAGTGGGTGCCTGTCCCTAAATATAACATCTTATTGTGTGTTATGTACAGATTACAATAGAGTGTAAAATTGTTCCCATTTTCCTGTTGCTCAGAGTTGACAGCTGAGAAAGGGATCATCCTGTCTGGCTCTCTCTCTGTCTCTCTGTCTCTGTCTGTCTGTCTGTCTGTCTGTCTGTCTGTCTGTCTGTCTGTCTCTCTGTTTGGTGTGTGTGTATGTGTTTCTGTGTAACAATGGGTATTGTGTGCCACATTTTGCCTATAAAAGTCAGAGGACAACCTTGGATATCATTTGTCATTTTCCTCCTTATTTGAGGCAGGTTCTCTTGTTGTTTGTTGCTGCCCACACCAATGTAGTTGACCTTTAATCTTTAGAGCATCCCTGTCTCTGCGACTTGCTTTATCATAAAAACACTGGGGTTGCAAATAAGTACCACCATGTCTGGCCTTATATAGTTTCTGGAGATTTGACCTCCGGTCTGCATACTGGCACAGCAGGCTTTCTCATCTACTGAATCATCTCCCAAACCCATGCATACTTGTTTTGGCCAGTAATTAAAGCTTCTGGGAGGAGCTTTGCAAGCCACATATGCATTCAGCATGTATACAGTAGAGGGAAGTAGAGCCTCATCCTTGAACCTCTTAGAAATGATTGGAAAGAAGCTATTTCCCATGGTCCTTGTTTGCCCACTGAACAGAGTACGAGAGTACGAGGTGGCTGGGGGCTATAGCAAAGTAACAGCTGGGGTGATGGAACACTTACTGTGAAGACCATCTCAGGGGAGTTAGGTATAAAGATAGGCAGCAGGGCCACCCCACTCTCCATGATGGCTCTATGGAAGAGTCCTTGGGACATGGGGGACAAGACATGGAAAGACACACTTGTGCCACCTGCTGACTGGCCAAAAAGTGTGACAGAGTCAGGGTTGCCTCCAAAGTTGGCGATGTTCTGCTGGACCCAGCGTAGGGCAGCCATTTGGTCTAAGAATCCCCAGTTGCCTCTGCCATGCTCATCTCCAGTGCTGAGAAATGAAAGGGACAGGGATCAAAAGGTTGTCTATGTTCTACTCAGCCCCTGTTTCTCAGCCCAGCCCTATGCTTACCTGTAAAAGCCCAGGATTCCCAGGCGGTACTGGGTAGTGACCACCACCACATCCTCAATGGCTGCCAGCCTGGATCCATCATGCATGGAAGCCATGCCCATAACCAGTGCACCACCATGGAGCCATACCATCACCTACAAAAGTCAAGAGATGCCAGGAGGCTTCTATATAACACAAGCTCAATTAGAACTGCCTCCTGCATGAGCTGAATAATAATGACATACATAGACACACAAAAGTAGGTAGGTAAAGAGCATGAGTCCTCAACTCTATGTAGAGCTAGAGGTAAATAAGGAATACTCAGAGTGGGAGCCTCCTAGAACACAGCTCAATTATTGGCTGCTGTGTATCTGTGCAGATAAATACATACACAGGACTCCTCAGCATCCTAGACCCAGGCCACCGATGAGAAACTACAGTCCCATTAGCATATTTTCAAACCCCATTGTGGAATCAGGAATCTCTCAGCCTGGATTAATGGATTTAAGTCCAGAGTAATCTCACCATCACCCTCAGGCTCCTCAAAAGTGTGGAGAAGGATATCTCCACAAGTATTTTTTTCTGATTATTAATCAAAAGACTCACCAACTTTCATAGGTACAACCAATATCCCAAAGCTAGAAATTTGGCTTATCTTACTGTTCAGCCCTTGGACACCTGACTGGGTCTCTAGGGCTCAGGTTTGTAGCATGTGTCCTTAGTTAATCCATAATCCAACTCCCAGGACTTAAGTTGTTCTGCATGGCAACAAAACAAAACAAGAAACAAAAAACCAAAACCTTCTTGGACCCACTAGGGGTAAGGCTTCTCATCATCAGGGTCTACACTGCTTTGCCCCCACCCAGTTGACATGGCCCAATTCTCACAGGCAAGTTAGAACTATCATTGGCATGGGCTGGTGCATAGATGTTGAGATACAGGCAGTCCTCAGACATAGAGAAGGGAGGCATGAGCAGCTTTATCATCTTCAGACCCTCTGCATTCACTATATCATCGTTTTGTAGACACCTGTTGACAACGACAGATGCTGATTCCCAAGAAATGGTTAGTGGTCAAAACCTGTGTGTCCTAGTAACATCAGAAGGTCTATGCATAAAGCCTCATGAACTGTAAGGTGTAAACATGAGCTGAGTAATAATGACATACATAGACACATAAAAGTAGGTAGGTAAAGAGCATGAGGCCTCAACTCTATGTAGAGCTAGAGGTAAATAAGGAATACTCAGAGTGGGAGGAAAAATCTTCCCTAAGGAAGAGCACTTCTATAGGTTATCCAATACTAAGTGGCTAGCCATAACAAATACAAACACAAACACAAACACACACAGACACATACACACACATACACTATTAAACAGACTAGCAGGTTGTATTTAGAAATATGTGTGTGTATACATATATGCATGTAACAACAATTAACAAAAGAAGCCATGAATTTGAGAGACCAAGAAGGGATATATGGGAGGGCTTGGAGGGAGAAAAACAAAGGAGGAAACCATGTACTTATATTATAATCTCAAAAATTAAAAGAAAAGAAAAAAAGCAGATCCTTAGGATTTTTTTCTAGTAACCCTCAACACCTCCTCCTAATACACGATTTCTCTCTACAGTCTCCTCCTATCAAGGTAAGGGTCACTGGCTCTGTGGAGGCTGAGAGGCGTCCATATTTCCAGGGAGGTCTCCAGTTGAGTAGGGGCAACCTTCATGAGATCAGAACTTTGAGACTTCTTGGATTTCTATGGAAATGATTAGCTGCTGGTAGTGCTGTTCACCCCCTCTCCTTGTACTATTTATTTAGAATCACTTGGAAAGAGTCTCATGGATGGACTGTCTAATATCAGGTTGGCCTGTGGGGATTATCTTGCTTACATAAACTGAAGTAGGAATACTTATTTATTGTGGGTGTCACCATTCACTAGCAAGGGACTTCTGATCTGCGTAAGTAGCAAAAATGAGCTGACTCTTAGCAAGCAATCATGCATTCTTTGCTCTCTTTTCCCAATTACAAATGTGATGTGACCAGCTCTCCTTACTGTGACCTCTCCTAAAGAGCCTCGCCCGCTACGATGGTTGGAACCAGGAACTGTGACTTGTAGTGAATTCTCCCTTCCCTAAGTTGCTTTTGTCAGGGTATTTTTATTACAGCAACAGGAAATGAAAGTAAGGCATCTGGATATTTGGGTGCTGTATCCACAATGGTACTGTGGGAATGAATGGACAATGCTGTATCGTAGGAAATAAGAAATCCTTCATCTCATGTCCCAACTCTCAGGGAATCTCTTTTTCCTATATATTCTCCAGTGGAAACTTTGATACATGTTCCTTGGACAATGGCACTTAACCTTCTGGGTTGTCACAGTGACTCTGCAGGATATCTCATCACTGCTGCCTTCCTGAGGGACTTGTAGTGCATGGCACCAGACTCAGGACTCTTCACTAGGCACAATCTGATTCTGGGATGAATTTGGATATGTTTCCCACTGTAGCACTGGGAGCTAATTCCCTACATGTACCAAGCTCTAACCCAGGAGTCTGACATACTTGTTCCATTCTAATCCTTAGCACGTGCATCAGAAAAATGCATGGAAGATGTCCCTCATCACAGGCAGAGAACTGCTCTGTAGCCAAGAGGGAGGAGACACTTCAGCCTGGCCTAGATCTTGGAGCATATTTTCACACCAGTACCAGAAACCCTCTGAATCTAGAACTTACTTGGCTGGCTCTGAGGTTCCATCCCACACACCGCTCCATGGCTCAGGGGCCTCAGGGGGTGCAAAGCGCAGCGGTCCTACAGGTGGCTTGGCAAAGGGAATTCCCAGGAAGGTGTGGACACCAGCTTTGATGTCTTTCAAGTGGACAAACTTGCCTCGGACCTGGCCTGTGTGTGTGTTTCTGATGGGGCTGGCCTCTGATGAGTCCTGACCTGTTGGAGAGATGCTATCTGAGTTAGTTTTCTGTAATCAGTTGCCTGGACAAGTTGTGGGAGTCCCCATTTCATTGTTACAAGAGCTCACAGGAAGGGAAGCTAGGGTCTCCCAATTCAGGGATAGCAGCTTCCCTATCCCTCAGGCCCAGGAACCTTTCCTAGTACCCCATTTGAAGGGTGTCACAGCATTTCTCTGGCTAAAGGGGTCACACACTCAGAGCCATTTGGCAGCACGAAGGTGTTATTGTTATGATTTCCAAAAGTTAGGAACAGTCACAGCCACTCAGAGAGGTGGGAAATGCCCCTTCTGTTCTTCTGACCTTCAGGTCCAGTTCCTTGGAGCCCTTCATACTGGGCTGGCTCCTCGGCGTGCAGTAATCTTAGGCATCTCTGACCCTCAGTGTGCTATGGTGCCCACTCTATGAATTTTAGTGGGTGCATTTGATGGCTCACATTCCCCATGCTCTCATATGTCATCTGGATGAGCTGCTCCCTCCCTAGTGCCTTCTTCCCACAAGCTTAGCCTCTGACTGATCTGGGCCGCTTTGACCCTGCTTCCCACCACCCCACTTAGGGAGTCTCACCTTTCACGTGGAGGAGGAAAAACAGGAGGCCACAGGCCACAGCATTCAGCCACCCAGGAAGTCTTTGCAGTGGCATGTTCGGCTCCCAGGCCTGAACCTGTTCTTCAATAATCAGAAGCAGAATATAAAGGCCTTGCCCAGGCAGGACCAAAAGGAATGTAGGTAGGACAGACAGTACATGGGGCGGGGCAGAGTTTTTTTCTTCCTGACGTCTAAAGGCAGAAATGACAGGAGACAATGACCAACTGTAGGAAAAACACGCGCTGCAGTTCATGCTCTTTGGCCTCATGGGAAGGCACAGATGGCTTCTGCACTTCTGCAGTTCTTTGGAGACATCAGGATCCCTGTCTTCAAATCTAAATTCACCATGACCACTGTTCTCGTGCTCACTGGCAGAAGTCAGTGCTGTTGCAGAGGTCAGGGAACAAAATGCTGTAACAGGAGAAATCAGGAGGCA
>JADRCD010224264.1:0-24221 GCA_019843815.1 Montemys delectorum | reverse complement strand
CACAGAGAAACCCTGTCTGGAACTCACTCTGTAGACCAGGCTGGCCTTGAACTCAGAAATCCGCCTGCCTCTGCCTCCCAAGTGCTGGGATGAAAGGTATGCGCCACCACTGCCCAGCCTCATTCCATCTCTTTACTGTGTCTCCTCTGGTGGCTAGCTCCTGCACACATCAACACACAGTCATTTATCCACTTGGGAAACACTTTTTAAACCATTTTTCTTATTGTTTGTTTATTTGTTTAATTATTTACTTATTGCACACGTGCGTATGGAGGTTTGTGAGTCCTCACACACCATGACATGAATGTGAAGGTCACAAGGTAGATTCTGGGAGGCAGTGCTCTCCTTCCGCCATGTAGACAATGGAGGAATCCAACTCAGATCTTCAGGCTTTGTTGGAAGTCTCTTTACCCACGTAGGCACCTAGTCATCCATCACCTCCATTTGACAATGTTTCATGGGGCATTCATGGCTCCAGTAGTGAGGAAAGCCTGGGCTCTCAGAGCCTATGAAGAAGCTGGAGACACGGGTCTCTGAACAGTTTCAGAATCTTACAGAACCCTGGTGAGAAGCATCGATGGCTACAGGATGAGGAGTTCAAACCTAGCCTGGTTTGATTTCCAAGAGGAAGTGGTGTAACAATCCATGCCAGACATCCTTGAGTACCCTATGAGAACTGACTTTGGCTCTAACTTTCCAGTTCCCAATAGTTTAGGGATTCACAGTTGGGCGTGGCAGAACTTCCTTCTTTGGTTCTTTTCTGGCTACTCTGACATGAAACAGTCATGGCTTCCCCTGCCTCCTCCAATCTGCAAGTCCTGCTTTTGATTCAATACTGTCCTTACAGTGCACGCTTGTGCAATCTGTGGTTCCAGCCCTTCCTGCCAGGTGCTTTCCCTTCTTCAGTTCTATAACCAAATGAAATGCTGGGCCATGGGGCCTGAGAAGTCCCCAGTTTCTCTAAGATGGAGGTTAAGGAACCCGCTGTTTTATGCTTCAATTGAATCAGATGTAAATGGCCATTGGGCCAAGTGTTGACTAAGATTGGGAGCCACTGGTCTCCTTGTACATGGCTGGAGGAGATATGAAATGATATAGTCACTATAGAAAACAGTTTGACAGTTTCTTCAGACGTTAAACACACCTATCCTATCTACTCTCAAGTCTTTAGACCAAAGAAAAGAAGGCAGCAATCACACACACACACACACACACACACACACACACACACACACAAAGATTGCAAAAGTTCATAAGAGCTTGATTAAAAGTAGTCAAAATCAGGTCACCTAGATGTGCATCAACTGAGGAGTAGATAAAATGTGTTGAGTGCACTAGAGACCTGGGAGGTGAGAGACTCTCAGGACTCAAAGGGGGACCTTAGATGAAATGCCCCACAGTAGGGAGAGGGAAATTATAGAGTCCACCTTCAGCAGGAAGACAGGACATCAAGTGAGGGATAGGGTTGTCATCCCAAAGTCACAACTCTGACCCATAATTGTTCCTGTCTGAAAGAATTACAGGGATGGAAATGGAGAGAAACCTGAGGAAAAGATGATCCAGTGACAGGCCCAAAGTGGGATCCAGCTCAAGGGGAGGTACCAAGTCCTGACACTATTACTGAGGCTATGGAGCGCTCACAAAAAGGAACCTAGCATGACTGCACTCTCGAAGACCCAACAAGCAGCTGAAAGAGTCAGATGCAGATATTTGCACCCAACCAATGGACAGAAGCAGCTGACCCCTGTTGTTGAATTAGGGAAAAGCTGGAAGAAGCTGAGGAGAAGGACGACCCTGTAGGAGGACCAGCAGTCTCAATTAATCTGGACCCCTGAGATCTCTCCAACACTGGACCACCAAATAGACAGCATACACCAGCTGATATGAGGCCCCCAACACATACAGCAGAAGACTGCTGGTCTGTGTTCATTCAGAGATGATGCCCCTAACTCTTAAGAGACTAGAGGCCCCAGGGAGTTTAGAGGTCAGGTGGGGTGGGGGGTGGGGACATCCACGTGGAGACAGGGGGGGTGGAGAGGAGGTATGGGATGTGGAACAGCCAGAGGGTGGATGGGGGGGTGGGATAAAATATGGAGTGTAAAAAAATAAATTAATTAATAAAAAATAATAAAAATTGTGTTTTATGCATATGTGGATTGCCACTGTTAACAAATGACCTACTTGACTTTCAAATAGGTTTTATTTAGTAACAGGACCAGTCAAAAAGGATTCCTCTTCTATGATAGGACCTCCAGGGCTCTGATGTCTCCAAATTATGTGCGACTACCAAACTAGAGCATCGGAGAGTTGTTGCCCAGGAGCAGAGATTTGCATAGAGGAGCTGAAGAAAACTTTTTTCCAATGAAAAACGTAGTCTTATATTTAAGTACAGGTGGTTGCGTAGCTCTTATTTTTAGGTAAAATGTGTCTTTCTAAGCTGGTAAATGGGCAAATCTGGTTGCATAGAAATCATTAGACAACAAAGCCTCAAAAAAAAACATAGCTACTAAAATTCTAAAGGCTATTTGGTGAAGGGTCTGTATGTGCACAGAAATGGGAACCTCACAGATGCTTGTGTGCAGCAGAAGCTCAATAGTGCCTCGAGTTCCCAGCACAAGTATCAGCCTCAGTTCCCCTGCACTCAAAGGAAGGGCTCGTCTCTGCTCAGCTACTGAGCCAAGGTGAAAGGATAGACTTTTAAAAAAAGATTTATTTATTTATTTTATGTGTATGAGTATACTGTAGCTGTACAGACAGCCGTGAGCCATCATGTGGCTGCTGGGAATTGAACTCAGGACCTCTGCTCACTCCGGCCCTGTTCGTTCTGGCACTGTAGCTGTCTTCAGACAGCACCAGAAGAGGGCGTCAGGTCTCATTACGGGTGGTTGTGAGCCACCATGTGGTTGCTGGGATCCGAACTCAGAACCTTTGGAAGAGTAGTCAGTGCTCTTACTCGCTGAGCCATCTCGCCAGCCCAAGGATGTTTTCAATTCTTTTCTGTCCTCTGGTGTTCAGAGAGAAGAATACAAGAATTATCACTTTGATGATGGTGTTCTGTCGTTGGTCTTCAACAAAGTGGGTTGAAGAAGGAGGACTTTTCCAACCTGGAAAACTGTAGCCCATTGGGGCAAGGTAGGCACAGATAGAAATATGAGGCAGTTGCAGGGTCTTGAGAATGAAGGGACCAACCTCTTTATGATAGAAGGAAAATGCTTTGGAAGAACCCAGTGGCAAATTGAATACATTTTGTCACCTTTGCCAAGTGACATGAAGCATGAGAGTTTAGGGATAACAACAGTAAAGTAAGAATAAAAAAGATCACAGGAGATAAAATAGTTGTCATGCTAGGGGGACCCAGGAGGGCTCCCAGGGCATATGTGCCCCTCCACACGTGGACATGCTCAGATGTCAAACAGGAATATCTTTTGTGGGACTTTTCTGGACCTTCTGACACACACCCCACTTCTCGGACACACCTCACAGACATATATTTCCCAGATGTCCTAAGCATGCAAATGTGAATTTCATAGCATTTCCTGTCTTTGATAATGAGAACAAACTTTAGCAGACAGGAACACAGACACAGATAGAGACACAGACTTATAGACAGATTGATGGACACAAACACACATATTTCAGCTTTGAGGAACTAATAAAGATGTCCAGACCCACTTTTATTTGAAAAGAATTTGTGCCACTCACCACTTGGGAAAGACATAGATAAATGAGTTGAGTATCTTGAATGCCAAGTTGCATCATATGTTGAAACCCAAGCTATACTGTAGTAAAATTAAGAGTTGGAGCTGTTAGGAAGTTATCATATCATGAGCACCATTGTTTATCTCTTTCATGTCTTGAGAATATAAGGTAAAACTTTTAGTCCAGAGAGCTATCTTTGTTACACTGCAAGTCTACTGACATCTTGACTCTGGACGTCTTTGTCTCTAAAACTGAACATATTTCATTTGTTTATAAACTACATAGTCTATGACACACATACGCATATATATACACACATGTATGTGATAGATGTCTTATGTCATATGTCATATATACTCATTTACATATGTAATATATATTATTGAGATGCAGTGCCTATGTATCAAGGGGGTTATTCTTGAAATACTGAGATTATGTTATTCCCCCTGTCTCTTCCTTTCATGTAGCTGGGACAAAAGCATTAGCCACAGCACCTAGTGTGCCGTTTATGATGATTTTATTATAAGCACTGTATTAGGCAGGGAACCATAGGTTAACAAAACTGATGGAGTATGCATATGCTGTAGAAGGGGATTTACTAGAATGGCCTTGTATTTAAGGGGCTGGGCACTCTAACAATGACCACATGTAGCCTGGAGACCTTAAGAACCCCAGTCTCTGCTCAGTTCACCAATCTGAATACTTTTACAGTTCCAATCTGTTACCAAAGACCTGGAAGATTCCTAGAGAGTTGCTGGTCTTCATCTCATATTGATGGCCAAAGGCAGCAGCAACAACAGAGATAAACACACTGAAAAAGGTAAGCAAGCTTGAAATATTGATTTTTTTAATATCTCCTTATATCTAGGACATAGTCAAAAGGTGCCATCTACTACGGGGGAGGCTCTCTTTCCCTCAGGAGTTTTCCTGGAAGTGTTCTCTGAGACCCACCCAGAGGGGAGTTTCTTAGTTGATCTTATCAAGTTGACAACCAGGATTAAACACCACAGCAGCTTAGTTAGTAAAAGATGAGAGTAATATAATTTTATTGGCCAGCATAAGTGTGAGAAAACTTGGGACTCACTGAGAGGTAGGCGTGGAAATTATACACACACCCACTATGTGGTCACCAATCTCCAAAGTAGCTGCTTTATTTGAGAAATTCTAGGCCTTGGAGAAGAGAGGAAAAGGACATGAAGAAGATGAAGCGAAGGAGAGAGGAAAGTCACAGGTCTACTGGGATGTAGAGAAAAGCTGGCATCTACTAGGGCTCCTGTCTGTTCAGAGTGTTGGGCAGCGCAGGCTGATTCCTTTTGTGCTCAGTACAAAATCTGACATAACTTGCTATAGTTGCATGTAGCTGTCCTTAGCCACCTTCAGCTCTAGGATGTTCTAGGGCAGGGTCTGAGTCCAGAACTCCATTCAGCAGGCTTTCAGAGTATGACCCACAGCTGGTTGGATGTCCAAATGTAGGCATTTTGCATCATGGCCAAACAAGGACCAGCCTTTTCTGTAACTACAGACTCCCAGTAGAGTAAGGCACTGGGCATTTTGAATTTTACTGAGCCAAAGATTCATTCCCTGATTTGGGTCAAGATAGTGGATAGAGCATGCTAAGGGGATAGAGGTTCAGAGGTACAAGTGTCTGGATGTAAGGAGCTCCCATTGGTGTCTGCTCTGTGTGTGGCAGAGCCATGTGAGCTGTTTGTCCTTTCTTTTAAGGGTATGCTTTTATAGACAAAATAACATTCCTTCCAGGTCATGGGGAGATAGTTAGTGACTGGTACCCACAAGAGATTCCTGTCTGAGTGGGCTCTGGCATTGTAAAGGAGGTTCCTATTGGTGAAGAACCCATGAATATTGATGAGGTTGCCACAGGTAAAGGGAGTCCTGGATAGGAATCCCCTGACTAGAGAGGTTGAGGGGTGTTCACTTATATATGTCATGTAAACTTGGTCCAGTACACACTCCTGCTCAGCAGCTCCTCCTCAGTGAGGTCAACCACAGACAGGAGGGGACAAGGGTCTTGGTCGTGACCACAGCATGCAGCTGCCAGCTCATACTCCATACTTGTCATGACCCCAGGCCTGGCATATGTCCACCCCACACCTGCCAGGATCTGGGGTACCCCTTACCTATCCTACCCTTACTGGTCCTAGCCTCCAATGGAAGCTCTCCTGGGCTTATTACTATCCAGAATGCTTTCCTTATCTCTGCCATAGAGTAGTAGTATGGGGAAAAGTCATGACTTAGAAATACCTTTCTTGGAATAGTGGCACACCTGTTATCTCAGAAGGAACCATGGCCTTGGGTTGTGTAAGGTCATGCTAGGTTGTGTAGGACTACCACTCCAACATTGTGATACCCTTTCTCAAAAAAAAAAAAAAAAAAAAAAAAGAAAAAGAAAAAAAAGCCGAACCAAAAAACCCCACAAACAAACCTTTAAATTAATGAATGACATAAAATGTCCTCCTCTGCCCCTATTCATGTCACTATGGTCAGTTGGAGAGGGGAACAGGAGGAGGGAGCACAGGCTAGAATGAAAGAAACTTGAATTCTAATCCCATAGCAGTTTTTTTTTAATCTGTAAAATGGTCCACACCTTATCACATGCTTCCTCAAGACTCAGTTTCCACACCTGAAAAGTGGGGGCAATCATCCCTTAGTTACCCAGCAGCTGGGGAATGAGAAAGACTCACCACTGCATAGTAGGACAATCTAGTGAAAAAGAGATGCTTGTTACAATGGTTGTCCTTCATATGGGATGGCTTAGAGTCCTTGAGAAAGCTGGACTGATGCCAGAGTTCATAGAAGTAGACTGGGACATGGGGACCTGAGGACAAGGACACACTATGACATGGTGGCTTGTCACCTGGAGCTGTCCTGCTTCATGCTTAGTGACCTTGGTCCAAGCTGACTGGAATCTAGAGAGGAGGTTAAATCCTAACCATTAACTTCCAGGGAAGGCAGAGAACTAGAGGCTCTGAGGATGAGGAATGAGTCAGCAGCTCAGGGCTCTAATTTAATCTCCTCATGGTCCAGTCTTCCCTTTGACATGGTGAAGCTATTTATGGTGATGGCATGGACTAACATTGACTCTTTTTCATATGAGGTCCAACTCCATGATCCGTGAGGGGACAGGTGGAGGGAGCACCAGTCTAGACAAGGAAGGGTTCAGACTCTCACACTAGTGTAGGCTTTTAAGCTATTTATAAGATGAGAGACTCATGTTTGCTGCCCCCAAAGGAGAACCCAAAGACATAGACAAAAGCGATCTCACCGTCATCATTGGCCTTCACACGATGTGGTCCAACGTCTCTGAAGAGCTTGGGGTGGTACAGGAAGTCATAGAAGTAGGCAGGTGCATGGGAACCCTGAGGGTGAACACGTGGTGACATAGTGGCCTCTTCTATGGAGTGGCCCTGCCTCATCTTTTGCATAACGATACCTTGGCCTAAAGTTGTGAGGAATAACAATTGTTGGAGGGCTGAAGAGTTGGGAGCAAGCATGGACTCCAGGGCTGGAGCGAGAGTATTGGAAAGGCCTTCGTTAATCACAACCGTGACATTCATACCTGAGTACTTTTGGGCAAGTTATAGAGCATCACTACCTCAGTTTTCTGATCTGTAACTAGAAAAGATATCACTCTTTCACACTAGACATAGGATTTACTTAGATGAGAGAGCCCTCGGAGTCCTGGTGAAAACACAGAGAGGGCCTGGTATCACAGGACTCACTTAGGACCGTAGTTCTGAGATACCTCCTAGGAGTCAGAGCTCTTCTTTTTTCCCTAGTATTAGGGACTGAGCCCATGATATCATTCATGGAGCAAAATTTCTAACACTGAGAGTCCCAAGCTGGCCCTCTTTACAGATGTATTCACACTGTAAATGTGCTGCTTGTAGAGCAGGGATCATAAACACGAAGTCTGCCATCATCTCCTGGAACTTAACTCGGAGAGCATCAGGGGTCCTCAGTGTCCTCTATGTACTCCTCCACCAGCAAGCCACTACACTCAGCGGGTGACATCTACTCCAGGAATCCAGGAAGAATGCAGTGAGTTGGGTCTAGAGGAGGAGAAAGCAGCCTTGGGAGGGGAGATGGATTATGGGATGGAGCAAGTCCTAGGGAGCCAGGGTAATCCTACCTGGAAAACATACCTGAGGCTTTACTTTTGCAATTTGTCTCTGAGCAGGATATATGGAAGACCCTGTATACTGGAGCAGAACTCAAGGAGTGCTACCATTTGTGCTGCTGTGTACTTTAGAGCAGCCTTTGGAGTCCCCCCACCCCCGCCCCCAGGTCTTTCCTTTATGGGTGAATAAAATCTAGGTAGGCCAGGAAGAGTCATGCATATGGTGGGTCTGGTCTGGACTAATGAATCTCTGACCTCCCACCATGTACCAGGTGAATTCTCAGGCCCCAGGAAGCTTAGAAACACATCTCACCACAGGCTGGTGCAGCCTTACTGATGTTGATACCAAGGATGCTTGGGAGAAGGCAAAAACCAGCAGAGGCCAACAGCTCCTGGGGGTTCATGGGTAGGAAATGCTCATCCACCATACTAAAGCTGAGAATCAAAATCTTAAGGGCATTCAAAATCACTTTTTCAGGTCAACAAGAATGTATTTCCATCCACACAGATTATTACACTCTTGCTAATTCATTCCAGTATTAAACTAATTAAAAGGATTACACATAATAATTAATGTAATTACACATTTTCCATTTCCTTCCTCCCTCCTATACTCCATGAATCTTTTTTAAAAATTTTTTATTAGATATTTTCTTTATTTACATGTAAATTTCTCCTTTCCCAGTTTCCCCTTCAAAGAACAAGCCCCTGTTGCCTCCCCCCCCCATGCCTGCCACCCCACCCTCTCCCACTTACTGGCCCTGGCATTCCCCTACACTGGGGCGAAGAACCTTCACAGGGCTGTGAATCTTTTCTCAAGCTTATGAGCTCCTCTTTCTTAAGGATGACTGTTCGATATACATATAAATGAATGAAGATGTAAGTGCAGCCTGCTGTGTCTGTTTAGCATTGCCTGCTGTGTAACCCAGACTAGCTGGCAATCACAGAGCCTCCTCTGCTTTACCCAGAGTGACATGATTACAGGTTTGTGTCACCACACCCAGATCAAATTGCTCTTTTTAAGTAATTCTGGGCATTGTATGAAATACCCTACCACCTTGACGTCCTTGTGGATAGCCACAAAGTCCAAATGGATTCAAGAGTTTGAGACATTATTCCATTTCTTCTTAGAGTTGTGGTGGTTCTGAACTTAGAATCTGAGCAGAGGGTGTGTAGAACAGCAGCCATGAGTAAGATGGGGAGATCATCCTGTCTAGAAGCCCCTAGTGACCTCTCAGAGCCATGAAGATATCAGGTAAGAGACAAAGTAAGTGTGTCCTCCTTGGGCAAGAGTACATCAGGAAGTTTAACAAGAAGCTATCGGAGTTCATACTTCAGTAACCTGAGATGAGAGACATCAAGGATTGTGTACATTCCCTGGTCACAGAATCCTCCAGGATCATCTTCTGATGAGGGACATCAAGGTGGCATGGTATGATACATAATACACACTTAAAAATAGAAGACTATGTGGCAAGGAAACTGTAAGTCTCTCAGGTCTGTAGTGTGTTGAGGCTGGGGGCTTCTGTGTGCCCTAAGACTAGGAAACTTGCCTAAGATCCTTATCTGGGCAAAGGGTGACACACTCAGAGACCAATGGCAGCATCACCACTTTCATTGATATCTAAAGGTCACTATCAGCTGCAACCATTGTTATAGCCACAGCCACACAAAGAAGCAAGGAAATGCCCCAACAGTCCCTCTGCCCCTGTGCTTGATACTCTGACCTATACCCCTAAATGCCCGTCAACGGGACTGGCTCTTCAGTGTCGCACCGATGGCCCTCTTTGCTCCAGGAGCCACTCTGTAGGCTTTGGTAGAGGTAGTGGGTAGTGTACGTTCCCACAATGCCATCTATCATTTCTGCCTGCATCTCCTTCCCTGGTCCCTTTCCATCTGCCTTCTCAGTCTCTGGATCTCCAGAACCTGGTAGTTCTGATCCCAGCCTCCATCTCTACCTCACAGTCTCAAGTGCTCTTGAGCATCAACTCCTTCGGTGGTAACAGTCAACTCTGCTAGGAAGACTTTCCTCATCTTCCCATGGAAATACACACATGGCGCAGTGGGTGGAGAGACCCACAGGACCATGTAATGACTGACTTTCTATCAATTCCTGTCTTTGCATTCACTGTGCCTTGTTCATGTCTATGTCTCAGCTGTATAATGCCATGTTCACAACCGGCACCCCATCCAGACTGTGAGTTCCTACATGTGTGGTACTCCAAGCATTTCACAAACAGCAGGGAACACGACTCACAGAGGAGGAAAAGCAGGCTTCTGGAATGGCTTCATTCAGCATTAGGTAGAAAGAAAATTGATTCAGGGGCATGATTGCTTCCCAGGCCTGGTTCTGTACTGCCATGGGATGCATGATGTTTAACCACAGGAAGCATGAATTGTCAGCCTAGCCCAGGCATGGTTTGTACCCACAGGTGTGTGGCTAGAGAGCCTGGTAGGGCAGGACAAAGTATCTATTAGAGAAGGACTGAACTGACCAGGAGAAACTGACAGGAGCCAGTGGTTGTTAGGCTGGAAAAAGCCTTCTCAGCTAGTTTTGTCTCTTTTAGCCTTCCAGGATCTGCATAGCATGGCCTCTGAAACCATAGTGGATATCCACCACTCTCAACCTAAACCTGGAATCACCATGGTTACTATCCAGTCACAGGCTCAGTGTGGGAATAGGAAAGAGAGAAGAAAGCAGAAATCTGTATCTAGAGGTTCTGTTTTCTCTAAGGAGGTACTTGAAGATTCAACAGAAGGAGAATAGGATGGCCATTTGATTGTTTTTGATTTATTTTTGTGTGTATGAACGCTTTGCTTGCATGCTCATCGTGTGCATGCCTAGTGACCACAGATACTAGAAGAGGGTGTTGGATCCCCTGGAACTAGAAATATGGATGGTTGTTAGCTGCCATGTGGGTGCTGGGAATCTAATTCAGGTCCTCTGCAAAAATAAGAAGTTGTCTTATACATTGAGCCATTTCTAGGTCCTGACATTGGTTTGTTTGTGTGTTTTTTTAATTTAGGCATGTATATAGCTCAGGACTGCTTTGAGTAAGTCCCCTGGGTTTTTGGTATGTTGTGCTTCTCTTTACATTTGATTCTTGGAATTTTTAGACTTAAAAATACCTTTTTTTTTTCAATTATACACTCATCATTCAATAGCATGCTATTTAATCTCCATGAGATTGTATGTGTTCTATAGTTTCTCTTGCTATGGGTTGGGAATTTTATTCTTTTTTTTTTAAAGCTATTTATTCTTTGTGAATTTCACATAATACACCTCAGTTCTACTAATCTCCCTTCATATCTGCCTTCTACCCTTGCAACATCCCCTCATAAGAGAACAGCAACAACAACAAATCTCACTGTGGAAGCTTTGGTGTGTCACAGTGTGTCACAAAGATACCATTTTGTCCAAACAGCTTTACTTGCAAATGTTGATTGCCGTGAATCATTGGTCTGGTTTGAGGCTGCTGGCTTTTGCTACATCATCAATGCTGGATCCTTAAAGGGACTCATCTTGGCTATCTTGTTATTGCCCTGTGTCATGGAGATCCTGTAGCTTTAGTTCTGCAGGACTGGCTCCTTCACATGCTCCAGCAGTTTATAATGCGGTAGATGTTGGGTTGGGCCAACTTAAAGCCATGGATCTGGGCTTGGGTGGTAGCTGAGTTGGTCAGCCTGCCATTTCTCCTATACTTAAGCCACTAGGGGCCATCTCTCCTGTGCTGTCCAGGCAACAAGTAGGACTAGCTCTCCCAAGCGAGTATCACCGGGGCTGGCCAGCTTTTCCATGCTGTCCAGTTGAGAGGCATGGCCAGCTTAGGTAAGCCTTTGGACATGAACATGGCTCCATGTTATAGCCAAAACCACAAGTCACTTGGTAACATGGGCCATGGACATCAACACAGAACCCTGCTGTGGCAGGGCTATGGACCCAGACATGGTCCTTAACAGCAGCACAGGCTGAGACATCACCATGGCCTCCAGTGGCAGTGCAGGCTACTCATATCAGGCTGTTCCTCGGCATTGCCATGTCTCCAGTTCTGCCTCTCTTGATAGTGCACAAACCACTCTACTTTTCTTTCACTCCCATCTCTCTACCACATACTTGCTCATCCTCTCTACCACATACTTGCTCATCGATGGGACTTTTATTCTATTGTGATCAAATAAGACAAATTAATTCCATTTAAAAATTTTTGTTGAAACTTGTATTGTTTCCTAATATATGATTTATTTTATAAAGCATATGGTGGTCTTCCGAGAAGAGAGTGGATTCTTTTAGTGTTTAAGTAGAATGTTCTGAAAATGTCAAGTCCATTAGATCCGTGATATCATTTATTTTTATGTGTATGAATGCTTTGCTTGCATGCTCATCATGTGCATGCCGGGTGAGTACAGATGCTAGAAGAGGGTGTTGGATCCCTTGGAACCAGAAATATGGATGGTTGTTAGCTGCCATGTGGGTGCTGGGAAACAAGTGTTTCTCTGTTTATTTTTTATGTGGCTCTTTTTAGGTCCCCATTCCCAGTTCATCCTACTTCCTTACTGGCACCACACTGGTAGTGAGTCCCTATTGTGATCAAGGTCACACCCATTTACATATATTTGACAGACATTTAATGGGCCCCTGCTGATTTCAACACTGGTATTCTCTCAGATTTCAGAGCCTACGATAAATAGGAGTTCCAGAATCCCAGAGAACCCTTCCAGGACACATCACAGAGTCCAGATGAGAAGTTCCCTCCCAGCGTAACCTGAATTCCTGAAGGATTAACTTCAGACAGTACCACCTGGGGACTGTGGTGGTTCCTTCTTTTCAGGTCCTAATATTCTAGAGAATCTACAGTCCAGCACAATAAGCCTTCCTCCTTAGCTTCCTTCTGGGGTTTTCCTACTGGTATGGGACAGCTATGGGTTCTCCACCCTCCCCCTGTCCTTAAGGTGTGTTATAGATTTAGAATCGTCTTCATAATCAGTGTTGGCAAAGATACAGAGCCACTGGCATGCTCACACAAGCACACCTGGGAGATATGCAAAGGGCGTAGTCATTTTGAAAGACAGGCTGACATTTTCTTCAAAAGTTAAACACATGCTTGTGTTGGGATTCAGCAACTATTGTTGATATAATCTGCTTGGACCATCAAGTGTCTGCTCATACCTTTGACTATATCTGATCGTGCCCTTTGCCTCTATGCAGCCTATTATCAGATCAACTCAAACCTGTACTCTACAGTGAGGGCATTAAGAGTTGGTTCCACTAGGAAGCTCTGGTCAAAAGCATCATTATCTGCTCAGGACTCACAGGACTATGTTATCAACCCTGCTTCTCATTTAACTAGATCAAGTTAGGGTGAAAAAGTAGGCAGGTATATATATATGTGTGTGTGTGTGTGTGTGTGTGTGTGTGTGTGTGATATGTGTATATATATGATATGTGTATATATATGATGTCTTGATATGTAGTCAAGCTGGCCTAAGACTCTAACACTCTTTCCTCGGCCTCTGGACACTATAATGACAAGTGTGCTCACCAGACTTTTAATCAAACCCTTACAGGTAACTTCAAGCATAATTTTGTGTGCCCACATGTTTGAGATTCCTTTGGATGCAATCATAAGCAAGGAACTGTGGAGTCTGTGACAAGCCTGTGCTTGCCTAACTTAGATTACTATGCCAATCTGTCTCCTGATGAGACTGCATCATTTCTTACCCTCTCTAACGATGAGTGCGATGCCAGTTGCTTCACATCTTCACCTGTACTGGGATTTCTAGGTCTTCAGTATGATTACTCTGAATGGCCCTCTACTTAAGTAGGATGGTAACTGTGATCCAAGCCTGGGCTATATAGTGAGACCCTGCCTCAAAACCAATGACTTCTCCCTACCAAAGAAGACTCTTAACATGGGAGAGGCACAGACATGCAGCTACTGAGAAGATATAAGGAACTGAGGCTGTACATGGATTGGGATGCCTTCTAGCATCCTCTCTTCTGTGCCCTTGTGTCCAGGACAGACAACACAGGGGCCTTGTTTTTCATGCAAAGGTCATGGTGCCTTATAGCTGGTATTCAATGCGATGAATGAATCAAAGCGACTTTGCCCTGGAAAAACTGGTGAACAAAGAGGACAAGTTGGTCAGAGGCGGAGGGACTGGCAGTTCCCAGGGTCTAAAGAACACAAGACACATCCTCTTAAATAACAGAGAAAATGTTTTGAGGGGAAACAAAAGGTATATTCAAAGACAAATTAGCACCACTGTAAATGACATGTAATGACTGTAAATGTCCTTGTAATACTGGGCTTGGGAACTGTAAGGACAAAAAGGGCCTACGAATGAAAATCACATGGAATGTTGTGATAAGATGGGTTTTATTAGGATGTTATGAAAGGCAAGAAGTCATTTCCATACATGGAGAAGACATCAGAGTGCCAGGGACAGAAATCTCTTCTGTTATACATGCCCGGGGATTCTTTTCTCTTCTAGATCATCTCTAGGACACACACACATAGCCAAAGATCTTCACAGATGTGTTATGTTCACACGAGTGTGGGCTTCACAGTATCTGCAGAATCCCTGTGCATAAGAGCAAATTTGTTATTAGAGAAAGCCTACTTGGGCCTGCTGGTCAACCCTTGTTCCTGGCCTTGCTTGAGGTGCCTATGAACATAACAAGTCAATCTTTTTATAAAAGTGGACAATTGTAATTTGGGAAGGAAAGAGATGAGATTTCCTCTATAGGGACAATGGGCATGGTTTTTGGTAGCTAGAATGTTCAGTGGCTGACATTAGAGAGGTCTAGGAGCTGTGCCCTGAAAGATTGTATGGCTCAAGTTCATTTTCTCACCCTGTATTTTTCACTCCACAGAACTTTACATACATTTCTGTTGTTTGCAAGTTACCCAGCTAGTGGTTATTTCTGTTTCTGAGATACAGATCTTGCTATGTTGTTCAAGGTGGTATGGAACTACGAGGCTCATGCAATAGCCCTGACTCAGTTTCTAAATAACTGGGTCACGGGTCTATATCCCAGGACCTGCTGGTAGTTTGAGATCTGTTTGGAGCAGCATCAGAACTTGTGGAGATTATGGGACCTTGGGGCTCCCACATCTACATTCCACATCATTACAGGAGCTTTTATTGAGTGGCTCTAACAAAAGATCAGCAGCATTTTGTGGAGGAGTGACATACAGAGGGTTTGTCATACAAATTGGTAAAATGGATAACTATATGTGTTAGGAATGGTTATGTGAATGGTAGGATCAAAAAGCTTTCCAAACCTCAGATATGAAACCCACATACCTTTCTTCACACAGGGCACTATAACTCTTTGTGCCTCTCTTGAGACCCCTTTATCTCCTGGATCTTCTTGGGCAGAGTCTTGGTCCAGAACTGCAGCCTTGTGGCCTTCAGGGCTTGACCCACAGAAGGTTGAATGTCCAGCTGCAGGTACTGATCATCATGGTCCATCACAGGCCAGTAGGGTAGCCCCTCACTGTTGGGGTTCCTGTGGATATGACATCCAGCAGGGAATGTGAAGGTCGCTTGATCCAGATTTTGCTCAGGACAATGAACAAAGTAGGGCAGGGGGTTAAGGGGACTGATAAGGTGTATGTCCTGATATTGGGATACAAGTGTGACCCACTAGTTTCTACTCCATGTGGGACAAGGTTACTGTCCCATATGGCTTGTTTTCTGTCTCCTTCTCCAAGGCAAAAGCTAAAGAATATTACTATAGTACTGTGGCCCACCCACCAAGTTACTGCAAGATGACCAGTAACAAACATATATAAAGTGTCTAAGTGTGCTGTGTGTGTGTGTATGTGTGTTGACTATGTGTTAAACTGCTTGCCGAAGTGTGCTCTAGGGTAGGGAAGACTCTTATATAATAAAGGGCCATACATGCTAAAGAGCTCACCACACCCAAAGGGAGCTCTGGATAGCAACCCACCTTTGCAGAAGTTGAGGGAAGGATAATCTCTTACCCATGACGTGCAAAGTTGGCCCAGTACTTCATTATCTTTCTGCTTAGTTGCTCCTCCTCCTCAGTATAAGGAACTGAAGAGAGAAGGACAGGTACCCAGATCCCAGCCACTTCGTGCAGCTGCCCATTCATGCTTCACAGTCACCAAGCCAGCTAGCTATCACCCAAGTCTAAACTATACATCTGGTTCCCTCCTTCCCTTCCCCCACAATCCAGGATCTAAGCCTCTTAGTGAATTTAGCCAGGTTTGTTCCTGCATCATTATTTTCTTATTACCAATAACACAAGGTAGGCTCAGAAAAGTCCAGATTACAACCTAATGTAGGCTTTGAGCTGTTTGATGGTGCATGCTGGATTCTGTCTTTCTTCAAGGATTTGGTTCCCTCGACTGGATTAAGAACTCCACTATCCTCAGGTTTCCATAATGGTTTCCAGCTCAAGGAAATCCATGAAGACTCACATTTTATGTTACCAAACTGGTAGCCAAAGATAAGGAAAATTTCATCGCCATGGTCAGCCTTCACATAGGGTGGCTTGATATCCTTGAAGAAGCTGGGCCGATGTTGAAACTCATAGAAGTAGACAGGAGCATGAGAACCTGGGGATGAGGACAGGTAATGTCATGGTGGCACTTTGTCTAGAACTTTCCTGACCCATATTTGGTGACAAGATGCCTAAGTCTCAAATTATCTGGAATCAAAACAGTTGAATGTGGAGCCCCATCCTGGAGCATTGGCTGTGGGAAAGCCCACTGTCAAATAATGACTCTGTGCTACCCTGGGGAGCAGTTAGGACAAATCCCAGATACTACTCAGATGTTTCTTCATCTGTACTCAGATAAGATGTCACCATCTTACACTCAGAATAAGGATTTATCGGATAAAGACTATCAGTCATCTGAAACCAGAGATCTGATCCTGACATAGGTCAGGCCTATGGACACTACAGGGCTTGTCTGGGACCCACATCTCTGAGCTTCCTCCTTCAACCTTGTCGAAGATGTACTCACGCTGAAAATGGGCTACTTGGAGTGCAGGGATCACGAACATGAAATCTGCCTTCATCTCTCTGAACTGTGCTTGGAGGGTCTGAGCATCCTCAGTGTCCCCCATGTACTCTTCCATTAGCAGGTCACCACACTCAGGAGGCAACATCTACCACGTTGTGATGAGAAAGAATGAGATTAAACAGGCACTTGAATAGGTAGGCAATAGCCTCAGGATGGAGAAATGCAAAAGAGATCTGGTATAGGGAGAAAGCTCTGTGACCTTAGACAGGTAAGCGCGCACGTGCACGCACGCACACACACACACACACACACACACACACACACTAATTTCTGGTAACTCTCTCTCTGTGAAAGTTAGATGGGGGTACAGCCATAATTGTGGGGACCCCTAAGATTCTCACCATCTTTAGGGCTGTGCTCTTTAGAACAGCTGGCAGGGTCTTTCTGTTTATTTCTTCTATTTTCTGAGGTGAGTCTATGGTCTGGTATTGAGAGAAGTGTGGCACAGCATGGATACAGATCAGTAAATCTCCGAGTTCCCATTTCCTACCATATGCATATGAGTCCCTAGGCTCCCAGAAGATTAGAAATGAGCTCACCGTAGGGAGAATCCAACCATATTCATCATTGTTGATACCGATAATGCTGGGGACAGGGTGAAAATCAGCTGAGGTCAGCAGCTCCTGAGGATGCTTGGGTAGGAACTCCCCATCCACCACAGCAGGGATGATCTTGAAGACCTGAGAAACATTCAAAGTCAGAACTGAAGGTTAAATATATATATATATATATATATATATATATATATATATATATATTTTCTGATTTCCAACGAATGTCCTCCACTCCATCTCCACTTTCTAGTTTGTTTCAGGTTAGTTATTCTCCACCACACCTGCCCCATCTCTTACCTGAAGAGACCTTACATTTAGATTAGCTTATGTCAGTATTGGTTTTGCACATGGGACTAAAGTAACACTAGTCACGGAGATTAGGTAATTTGTTCATAGTGATGAGGACTACCCATAACACACCTTGCAATCTGCCATCTTCCCAGCCAGGTCATTATGCCAACCTTATTAATAGCCAGAATCTCTGCTTCACTCTTGCTTCTTAGGCAGCGCATCAGGGTCTCTGAGTCCATAGCTGTGCAACCAGATAGATTGGCCACTATCTGTAACGAAAACAGGATGAAGCTGTCTTCCAGACAGAGAAGTTTTCCCAGTCCCAAGATGGTGCCATTGGCTCTAAATTTTATACCAAATGTGTGTGTGCTGGAGCAAGAAGAAAATTGTTCCCATTTTCCTGTTGCTCAATTGTGACAGTGATAGCCCCCAATCCTACCCTGGCCCTCTCTCCCACCTTCCACTTAATTTGAGAAATGGTCTCTTGTTTTGCTGCAGCCTACTCCAGTTTAGCTGGTCTGTAACTTTCTAAACATTTCCCTGTCCCTGTCCCTGTCCCTGTCTCCCTTCTTTCCATAGGAATACCTAGATTAACAGCGTGTGTGTTCTGGGGAATTGAACTCAGATCCTTGCACCCGCACATCAAACTCTCTTGCCTCTGTACCATCTCCTGAGCACATGCATACTTGTTTTTGCTGAAGGGAAGTTACTTCCCATGACCTCCCTTTCCCCTGCTGAACACAGCACCAGCATACTAGAGTGAGAGCTAAGACAATAGGTCAGGGTTGGAGGGGTAGAGAGCACTCACTCTATAAACCACCTCAAAGGAGCTGGAGATAAGATCAGGGAGCACAGCTACTCCACTCTCCATGATGGCACCATGGAAGAGCCCCTGGGACATGGGGGACACAACATGTGAGGACACACTTGTGCCACCTGCTGACTCTCCAAAAATAGTGACACGGTCAGGGTTGCCTCCAAAGTGGGCAATGTTTTGCTGGACCCAACGAAGGGCAGCCACTTGGTCCAGGTATCCCCAGTTGCCTCTGGCATGCTCATCTCCAGTGCTGGGAAATAGAAGGGTTATGGATCAAAAGGTTGTCTAGGTTCTGATCAGCCCACATTGTCCTGCCCTACACCTGACTCACCTGAAGAAGCCTAGGACACCCAGGCGGTACTGGATAGTGACCACCACCACATCCTCAGTGGCTGCCAGCACAGATCCATCATACATGGAAGCCATGCCTACAGTGAGTGCTCCACCATGGATCCACACCATCACCTGGAGAAGTCAAGAGAGATGCCAGGAGGCTCCTATCCAGCATAAGTTCAAGTGGGACTGCCTGCTAGATTATTGACTGCTTTGTATTTATACAGCACACATAGGACTCCTCAGCATTTTAGACTCAGGATATAGATGAGGAACTAAAGTCTCACCAGAATATTTCCAAGCTTCACTGTTGTACCAGGAATCTCAGCCTAGAGTAATGTCACTATCACTCTTAATGTCCTCAAAAGTTTAGAAAGATTTTTTCTTATTATAAACCAAAAGGATTGCCAAATCTCATTGGCACAAACAATATCCCAAAGCTGGAAATTTGGCTTATCTCAGTGTTCAGCCCTTAGACACCTGACTGAATCTTTAGGGATCAAGTTGGTTGAGAAAGTCCCGAGTTAGTTCCTGGGACACAACCTCTGATATCCCAGCACTCCATTGCTCAGTGTCCTGCTGTTCTGCTACATTGTAGCAGAACTCAGTTGTGTTGTGCCTTTTAATCTTCCTAAAAAAGAAACTTCCACTACCACCCAGTTGACTATGACCCAGCTCTCACAGGCAGGTTAGAACCCTCATGGGCATGTGTTGGTACATAGATGTTGAGATACAGGCAGTCCTCAGACATAGAGACAGGAGGCAGGATCAATCTCATCATCTTCAGATCCTCTGAATCCATCATATCATTTTGTAGACACCTGATGACAATGGCAGACAGTTAAATGCAAGAGATGTTTGCTGGTCAATATCAGGTCTTAGCCTGGGTCGCTGTGTCGCATACCTAGGGTTCAGCTGCCAATTGTGGATAAGAAGCTCTGCTTGAACCCACTAGGGTCTACACTGTAGCAGAACTCAGTTGTTCTGTGCCTTCTAATCTTCCTAAGATTGTCTTTTCCTACCGAGGTAATGGCCACAGGCTTAGTGAAATCTGGGGTAGGATCAGACTTTCAGGGAGGTCTCCATGTGGGTGAAGGCATATATTTCATTCTTTTTGAGTCTGGGTTCTGTAGCACTCCTGGAGGCTCTATGAGAATAATTTCCTGTGAGCAGTGATATGCACCAGTTCTCTTTGTATTCTTTAATGCCTATTGAGAATGTTAGTCTTAATTTTCACCTTGAGACAACATACAATCACCTGGGAATGTAGTCTCAATGAAGGATCAGGTTAGCCTATGGGGATTTTCTTGATCCTGTTAATTGAGATAGTAATCTTTCCAACTGTGGGAGGAACCATTCCCTAGGAAGGGGCTTCTGAACAGTATGAGCAGAGAAGGTAAACTGAACATTAGGAGATAGGCATGCATTCTTTGCTCTCTGGTCCCAGTTAAAGATGTGATATTATCCATTTCCTTAAGTTTCCCCCTTGTAATGGATGGTAACATGGAGCTGTGATCCAAAATAAATGGTTTCTATCTTAAACTGCTTTTTACTAGGTTATTTTTTTTTACAGCTATAAGAAACAAATGAAGATACCTGGATTATGTGGTGCTATACCTACACAAGTACTACAGGATTCAGTGGACAACAATGTCCCAAAATGTTGTGGGATGTTCTTTACCCTATGTCGAGAAACTCTCAGTACCTCTACTTCCCACTTAATCTTTAGAGGAAGCGTTTATATGTTTCTTTGGACAATGGCTCGTGGCTCCTTGGGTTGTATCAGGGACTGTAGAGGCTGGAGTTGTGAAGGGCATATCACTGCTGCTCTCCTGAGAGACTTATACGTGATACTTGACTCTGGGCTCTCGCTTGTTAATGTGGTTATACTGACCCTTGTCCATAGACCTCTCTTATGGTGGCAGAGATCACTTGGCACAATCTGAATCTAGGAACCATTCATATCTGTTGTTTCTCATTGCAAAACTGAGAGATAACTTAAAGGAACTGATCCCTGACCCAGGACACTGGCAAAGTTTTTCTATTAGAAGCCTTAGCTATGTATCTAAAAATGCACAATACACTGCACATCATAGACAGAAAACTCCTATGGGGTTGAGAAGAAGGAAGAATTTCATTTGGGCCCAGAGCTCAGAGCATGTTTTTACCCCCCAGCCTGAAACTGTCTGGGTCTAAAACTTACATGTTCGGATGGGAGGTTCCATCTCTCACACCACTCCATGGCTCAGGGGCTTGAGGAGGTGCAAAGCGCAGTGGTCCTACAGGTGGCTTGGCAAAGGGGATTCCCAGGAAGGTGTGGACAGCGATGTCAGTGTCCTTCAGGTGGACAAGGCTACCTCTCACCTGGCCTGTGTGTGTGTTTCTGATGGGGCTGGCTGAGTCCTGGCCTGTGGGTGGAGATGCCATCATGGTTAGTTTTGCCCAGGCAGTTGCTACAACATGGTTTATACCCATCTCGTTTTCACTAGTGTCCATGGGGAAGGGAATCCGGGGTTTGTAGGCTCAGGTGTGGAATGTGGGAATAGGGGCTTCTTCATACCCCTCAGCCAGAACATTGCTCATACGCCTTTTGAATGGTAGCAGGGCATGTCTCTGGATAAGAAGGAGACATGCCCAGAGCCACTTGGCAGCATGGATACATTATTTTAATTATCACTCAAAGGTCTGTAGCAGCTACAGTCACATAGGGAGAAAAGAAATGTTCCCTTTGCTCTCTTTCCTCCAACCTGCAGGTGCAGAGCTCCTTAGACATTCTTACATTGGAGTGGTTCTTTTTGGAATGGGGTATTCTTAAGCATCATTGACCCTCTATGAGCAGCAGGGCTCACTCCATGGGCTTTGGTGAAGGTACTGTGAGACACACATTTTCCACCCTCTTATCTGCCATCTTTACCAGCTTTTCCCCTCCCTAGTGCCTTCCCTCCCATAAGCTAAGCTGCTGACTCTGAGCAACTGAGCAGCTCTGGCCTGGCTCCTCATTGCTCATTGAAGGGCTCTCACCTTGCACATGCAGGACAAGAAGCAGGACCCCACAGGCCACAGCATTCAGACATCCAGGAAGTTTGTACAGTGTCATAGTCAGCTCTTAGATCTGAGTCTGTGTTGCTCCAGGATAGCTGTATGCCATAGACAGGAAACAAAAGATGTGGGCCTTGTCTAGGTAGGAATTTGGACCTAAAATAAAATAGGCAGGAAATTCACTAGGGTGGGGCAAAGTTCGTATTGCCAAAGAAGAGCAGGGCAGCAGGAAGCCAAAGCAATCTTTGTTCCTGCTCTTTGGCCTCCTAGAAAGGTGTAGATCATAGCATCTGAAGTCCTTCTGTAGTACCAGGGCTCCTATATTCAAGCCCAAATCAATTCAAACCATGATTACTATTCTTGTACTCACTGGCCAGATGTTGATGGTGTTGCTGAGTTCAGGGAACAGAAATGTGTATCAGGGAAAGCCTGGAGGGCTTCTTTGAGTAGGTATATATTCAAGATAACAGAGAGAGAGAGAGAGTGTGATCTTAGGGTCTACATGGACCCCTCCACATGTGTCCTGGCTATTCACAGAAACACTGCACTGCTGGCACTTCACAAGTTGCATTCTTTACTCACACCACCTCTGTAATAATGTGTTTCCTCTTTTAGCCAGCTCCTGCTGAAATCAACTTTCATAGTTCTTTATTCACTTGAGAAGCGCTTTCATTTTTTCCCATTTCTTTCTTTATTATGCACATGTTTATATTCATGTGTGAATGCCTTGGCACACATGTGAAATGCAACTTCCAACTGTCAGATCCTTCCACTGTGTGGATATGGGGGACCCATTTCAGGTCTCCCGCCTTTTGAAAGTTCCTTTGTGCATCTTGCCATCACCTGGCCTCCACTTAACAAACATTTCATCAGGTCCTGCTAGTCTAGCACTGAGATCTCAGTGTCTGAGCTCTCAGAGTCTGTGATAAAGCCAAAGGTACAGGTCTATACCAGGAGTTAATAATCACAAAGAACCCTGGCAGAACACACCAAAGAATACAGGATTGGGAGCTTCCACAATGCCCAGCTGATCTCCTAAAGGATCAAAGTAAGCCTGAAGTCTGAGAATTTGCCTTCTCTCTGTATTTCCAGATCCTGATAATCTATGGACCTAGCATTGCAGAACTACATCCTTAAGACTTTTCTGTCTCTCCAAGCATGATGCAGCCAAGCTTTTCCTGACCAACCCTTGCTATTGTTTCAATGTAGTGGCTGCAACGCACTCCTGTCCAGTCTGTTGTCCCAGCCTTCTTCACTGGCTGCTCCTCTCCCTCCTGTCAGTTCCTTCAGCAAAGAAACTGATGGACTGTAGGGCTTCGAGGTCATCTTCAGTTCCACCTTTCTCAGGGTCAAGGAATCAGCATCTTGGCTTTAACCTAGGGACTCTGGTGAGATCCTCCATTTTCTCTCCGGTGACTTTCTAAGGCAGGACCAGCCAGGAGGCACAGGCCTCAGGAGTCGCAGGGGAGTTGCAGGGCGGCAGGGATAGGATCCTCTCAGCTTCCAAGGGACAGTGGTGGACCAGCAACCCTCTCTGCCCCTCCCCTACAAGTGGAGAGCCTTCCTCCAGGGAGTGCTTTAACCCAGGGACTCAGTGACTTTCTAAGGCAGGACCAGCCCGGAGGCACAGGCCCCTGCGACTGGTGAGGCCTGTGCCTCCTGGCTGGTCCTGCCTTAGAAAGTCACAAGATAGAAAATGGCCCTGGTATTTTCTTAAATGAACATAAATATATTAAGTCTTTTTGTTTGTTTTGTATTTAGTAGAGTTTAAAATCTTGACTCTTACTGTGGTACAAGCCCAAAATAAGAACAATTTTTAGACATTGGATTTCATTGCAATAAGGCTGTACTTCAATGACCCTCACATCACCAAAGGATTTTACCTCCATCGTAGCTAAGCTGAGAGTTGACAGTTCTGCTGAACCAAGAAATGAGTTGTAGGCTCAATTTTTGGATGCAGACTTCCTGGCTGCTATGGTCAAAACTATTTGACTCGAGTGAGTGACTTTATTCTCAGCCCACAGAGAACAGGTTACATTCATTTAAGAAATGGTGTGTGTATTAAGATGGTCTATCTATAAAGTCATTCACCAACTGTTTCAATGAACAATGGTTCTGCTTAGAGGGTGGCACAGACATTAGGTGAGGGTAAGAATCTGGTTCATTAGCTGTGATAATTGGGAAAAGCATTCATCTCAGAGAAAGAATAACTTATAAAGTCCTCTACTTCAAACTTGATACAATAGTTATAAATGTCAAGCAAAGCATTCAGTCTCACTCTTTTTTTTTTTTAA